>JAOEGS010005031.1:0-57901 GCA_025447755.1 Corythornis vintsioides | reverse complement strand
ATTGTCTTGTGTGTGGCAGAGAGAAGGAGGTAAGAAGACAGGGCAGAGAGGAAGTTTAAATGGTGCCTGGCTGAGGTTAAGAGCTTCATAGAGTTGGTAGCTATATTCTAGGTGGGCCTTGCTTTAGAGGCAGATCTTTGTGAAGATCATGGAGCAGATTCTTGTAGAAGCTCTGATGCACATGGAAGACGACAAAGGTGATCAGAGACAACCAGCACAGCTTCACTAAGGGTAAGTTCTGCCTGACCAACCTAGTAGCTTTCTACAATGGAGTGAACTCCATCAGTGGACAAGGGAAGAGCTATGGATGTCATCTATGTGGACTTCTGCAACGCCTTTGACATGGTACCCCAGAGCATCCTCCTCACCAAGTTGGAGAAATATGGATTTGATGGATGGTTCAAGAGACAAGGAACTGGTTGGATGGATATTAGGAAGAAGTTTACTATGAAGGTGGTGGAACACTGGAACAGGTGGCAGATGCCCCATCCCTGGAGACATTCAAGGTCAGGCTTGATGAGGCTCTGAGCAACATGATATAGTTAAGAATGTCCCTGCTTACTACAGGGGAGTTAGACTAGATGTTCTCTAGAGGTCCCTTCCAACCCAAGGCATTCTAGGATTAGGAAAACTGGTGCACAGGGAACAAAAAGTAATGTCATGGTTACCTTTCTGAAAGTTACAAGTAAAAATATCCTCTATTTAAAGTGCATGTTTATTTTTCAGGTATTTTTTTCCACTTGTTTAAAAAAGAAAAGTCATATTAATAAGCATATGTGTGTGTCTTAAAATCAGTGGGTAACTTGTTTTTCTCCTCCATCACATACTTCCCAAATTAAAAAAAAAAACAAACCAAAACAAACAAAAACAACAAACAACTTTCTTTTACATAAAGTATATAATTTATGGTAAAGAATGCTTGACTAACCCAATTTTCCATTAAGAATGGAGAAGATAATTGTTCAGGAGAAAAAGTCACCTTCTGCAGGAAAAAAAAAAAAGAAATCTATACATCACAATGTCTATCATCCGAACTCAGTGAAAGTTGCCAAGTACGGTCACAGCAAGGTTCAGGACAGTGATGAGAAATATTAAGCTGACAAATCTGAGAAGACAAAAAGCTTTCACTGAGCCAAAGAATTTGATAAAGCTGATAACTGAAGAATGAAGAAGCATGACTGAACACAATATCCCCTATATCCCCCTTGCCCTGACAAGTTACACAAGAAAAAAGTGTTATCAGAAATTATTGCCAATATCTTGTCCATTAAATGGTCTTCTATTTCTTTGCACATAATTTTTCATTTCATTGATTCATGGCATTTAAAAAGTGGATTTGACTAGTGAATTCCTGATTGCCCAGGAAACTTTATCTGGAACGTTGTCAAATTACAGGTTTGATTGCAATACACAGTCCATGTTTGTAATGGTGACGAAATATAAATTACTGTACTGAAATATTCCCTGTCCTGTGACTATGGGTTCAAGTTTGGCAAGCTTGCATTTTCTGAAGAAACAAAATCCCCTGCAACTCTAAGAGCTGGCCAAATAAAATATCTGACCACAAAACCAGGAGAAATCATGGCATCTTTCTGCAAATATAAATGTGATGATGACTTTATAAGTTAAGACCCATCACAATTCAGACATGCAAAGTGAATTCTCCATCTCTGGAATGTTTTCAAAATATTTCATACGTAAACCACATTCCTGGGAATTATAATCTCCATATTCAAGTGATCATCTGCAATAAAACAAGTTATGTAATTTGTCAATTGTCTTGGTCCTTGTTCATAATGGAGGAAACAGTGGTTGGTGGTACTGTCTGCCACTTCCTACTTAGAGTGACCTTACTTATTTCACAATAAAAAAAATATCTGAAAACATCAAACAACAACTTTGGTCATGAGAGCAATCTCAGGACAAAGAACAATTGGGTCATTCAGCCAGGATCTGTTATATGTACTTTATAACAGTGCTTATCTAGTACTGTGATAAGAAAAAAGGAATCTGGAAGAACCTAAATTAATTCTCAATTTCAAAATGTAAGCATATTACCACCAGACTGTCATTCACTTCAGCAACAATGTCCAAATACTAGGACATTGCATTGAGTGATTCATCAGACCAATTACTTATAAGCCATAAAGAAATCTTCAGGACTAGAACTGGCACTTACAGAAAAGTGAATAAGATTTATTTCCTCCATAATGAATAAAAATGCACAACATCTTTCATCTACAGACACATCACTATTTTTCAAGATTCACATGTAATTTACAGTATTGTTTCCTGCATTTTTCATATGCTTCCCTTGGCACCAGATTTCATAAAGATGCTGGTAGTGCCATCTGCAGCTCCAAAAGCATCTCCTCTGTCAACAGCTTGATCTCAGATGAGTCATTCCGCTTAGGCTAGCGAGGAGAAAAGCCTCTTAGCCCATGTAAATAAGTCACTGCAGTGAGCTGCATTAAACACCTTACAAGAACGAGTCAGCCAAAGGAAGAGAGTGGAAAAATGATCTTTACCACTGTTTGAAATTCAAACCTTGAATTCCTGAATTTTAAATTCTGAAATTTCTAAGCCTGCCACGGTCTAGATTACATTGCAAAATCCTGTATCATCCTTCAAAACAAACAAAAGGCATCTCATTCCACCCAAGCAACTTTCTAATCTTTGGCAGAGGAACCTGGAGAACCTGACGGAAAATAATCTGCTAGCCATCAGTGCTGATACTCACCACAGGTATCAGTACCATATGGTAGACATCCACTGCAGGATATGAACCTGTTTAACAGAGAAGCTAAAATGTATATATTAGCTTCTTCTAAATAACAAGTTTATATGGGAATTGTTGATACTTAAATGCAGCAGACAAGACTGCACCAAACACAAGAACAGGAAAACAGATAATACCTTTGTATTCTTACATTACTTTTCTCACTCCACAAATCTGCTTTGAGATTTTGAGATAAGAGTTTTCAGACCAGACTGATTTGAAAGCTACTTAAGGATAAAAAAACCCAAACAAGCAAACTTTAGAATTACATATTTTTTTTTAAAAAACAGTGGAATTCTAAATTACGTTACTGCAGTGCTTAGAAGCTCATGGAAGGCTGGGAAGTAACCAACTCAGCACCCACAAGGGGGAGCCTGCCCTTGAGAATAAAACTTGCACTTCATGAGACAGTTTATGGTTATCAGAGAGTTCACCAGTCTACAATTCAGTACAGAAAATTTTCAGCAAGCTTTAGGCTTTAATCAGGGCTAATGTTTGCATAAGAGGAGTCACAGGAGAGGAAGAGCAGGAAGGAAGCTGAAAGAAATCAAGAATTTGGCATGTGACCTTTAAAGAGAGAATATATATAATCTGTCTAAATACACTGTTTTTTAAAAGGAAGAACCAGCCCAGGAAAACAGGAATGGAACAGACATAATCAGAAGATATATTTCCTATTTATCTTAGTTCCTATGCTATGCCTATTTTCACTTTTAATCTTCTTGGCAATGACTAAATATTTGTTAGTATTTCCACTTTGGAACTATTTATCTTCATAGCCATGGTAATACATTCACATAAAAGCATCAGAGTTGCCAAATTCCTTCATTACAATTTGGATCATGGTGTAGAGGCTGGGGTGTTGGCACTTACATCTCACTGGACCCGTAACAGCAGACACTCATCATCATCAAGTCATTATCACATTTTCCCTTCATGACTGTGTTTATTTTAAGAAATTCCCATGTGTTCAAACACTACCTAGGTTCTTTCAGAGTACCAATTCTACACAAAACTTCCACACAAATAGATACTTTCTTACCTTCCCTTTACAGTTCAAACCTTCTGAAGCAGTTTCTACAGCTTCACATCCCCAACCCAACATCCAAGAATAAAACAAACCATTAAAAAAGTGCCATACGTGCTTTAAACCCCTCCCACAACAAAAAAAAAAAAACAAAAAAAACAAAAAAAAAAACCTTTCAAAACATTTGGAAAACTTTTCAAAGCTACAGTTAATTCACACCACATTTCCCTTTTTTTTTAAAAAAAAGTATTGTATTTGGAAAATTTTATGTAGTGTAATCCTCTCTAAACATTACACAATCTCAAAAGCACTGTGATAAAACTACACCCAGCAGGATACTGTAATTAAGAATAAAGCAAAACAAAGCATCAATTAAAATGTGATTTCTGGTTATGCAATAGTTTCCTCTGGTAAGGAACTGAACCCAAATTCAGAACATTTCTATCATCTTCTGGACCACCCAGCTGAAATTCAAACATTTTCTGAGTATATTCTTTTTTTTTAAATCACTTTTTTCTCCTGTTTATATGCATAGAAAATAGATCCAGGATGTTCCTTACCTTCATTTAGAAGGAAAGATTCCTAGCAGATTCAGGGAAATTCACTAACCATGGTGTACCACAATACTGCTGAAGTGTTTGCTCATCTTGAGATACATTCATTACCCTCTGTCTATCTCTTCCTTTGAGCATACTAAAATTACTCTATTTTTTAAAAAAAGACAAATTCACATAGGACCTGCACTGTTATTGTTCAGAATGAGATGTTACACCATTAAAGAGAGTTTTATGCAACACTCACATTTTGCAAACTGAAAAGTCATCCCAAGTTCAGAAGCCAAAATAAAACGCAATGGGCAAATACAGTCATGCAACCATCATTAAAAAATGCAAGTAAAGTGAACAACAACAACAAAAAACCCATTAATAATAGCAGACTGTAAGAACAAAACAATCCCACCCACATCTTGATGATGCAAAGAGATACACTGAATACTGGTGTAGCAATCTCATTTAAGTTCCATTTTCAAAAAAGCACATAGTCCAAAAGCTTTACATTTCTAAGGAACCACATAAACTGAAACCATTAACATCATAATCTTATTCTCTGTGTGAAAATGTTAGAGATATGCATTTGGAAATTAGTTCACCAAATAATAATGAACGTTTAATGGGTACAGACAATATTTTCTTTACTTTTGGACAAACTCAGAAGAGTCTTTTCAGGACCAGCATCTCCAACTTTATTGCTTTTTTTTCTCTCTTTCACTACTTCTCAAAGACTGGGGTTTAATTTTTATTTTTGGAGGGGTTTGTTTTTTGGTTTTGTTTTGGCTGGTTTTTTTTAAAAATATATTAACATCTTAGTAATGAAGGTCCAAAGACTTAGCAGTGCTAATGCATTTCCATACCCAAACACCACACACTAAGGCCTTGCTGTATGGATGAAAGGTAGAGTTATAAACACTCAAATTCTTATTTCAGGGAATACACAAAACTGGTTATGCTAGCAGTGCTTTACTTCAGGAAACAAACTTTCAAGTCTCTTAGAGCAATAGTAACATAACCATATGATTTTTTTCCCCCCTCCCAGTATAAATGCTTTCTACTTGTACAACAATTCTTGTGTACCTTAAACTAATTTTCTTTAGAGTAAGCATGTGAAATAATATGCTGATAACACTTCAACACTTCTCTACCACCACTGAAAGGCTTCAGAGGCTGAATTCTGCATTACAAGCTCTCAAGGTGATCTGCAGCTCTTACAAGACAAATAGTCTTCCCTGTACAAAAAGCCTGCAATTAGCAGATTCCTCACACAGTAGTTTCCACTTTGAGGGGAATGGTAGTTTTTTCACATTTAAGAATTTTCTCTCTATTACCAGCCTGCTGTCTAGGATTGCTCTAGGTATGAGAGCTACTGCTCATCAGCAATGCTTGCTCCATCCAACTCCAAGTCACCATCTTGTCAAATACATTACATAAAACACAATAGTGCAAGCTGTCGTACTGCAAAACAGATTTAGCCTCTTCTCCCCACTTGGCAACACCATCAAAACAGCTTGTAACAGAGTGGTCAGGAGACTAGGGGTGAATACATAACACAAAAAGCTTTGATTTTCTGTTACTACAGTGAAAAATCCCAACATCCACTGTTACTCCTACATGCTAACTCATGAATCTACAATTCAGCAGACTGTCAAGTTCCATTTCTTGAATAAGAATTCCTATATCCAGAAGGATTACTAGTATTATAACAAATACTAAATTCAAGCCAAATGATCATTCTTAGGTCACCTATCTCAAAGACTTGCAACTTGCTGCAGAAATCTTTTCTTGACCAATCAACCTCCTAATTCAATTACATTTCTTCCAGTTTTGCTCTTTGTTCCCCCCATGTATGCAACACAATACTGATATTCTTTTACTAACAGTACATACTTATTTTGAAGCCTTCCCTACAACTCAGAAACAGTTCAGTTTTCTTTCATTTGACTGAAGAAAAAACAAACCACTATAGGTGTCAAATTATAAGTTTTGGGTTCTGCCCCTCTGACATGAGTACTGTACTGATCAAGCAGCAAAGCACTCCTCTATAGATTTAGTAAGATCTCCACTTTGTAAAAGTTTTACTTTTTTCTTAAAAATAAATCATTAACCTAAAAAATACAGTGGGTGGTGGGTTTTTTTGGGTGGTATTTCTATTTTGTTCCTGTGTTGCAGGTGCATACCTGACAATAGCAAGTTATAGCATAGGAGAGTTACACAAAAGTATTTGAATTTAGACATTACTAAAATCAAGGATGGAAATCTAAAACTAAAACTTGTGTTTTACTAAGAACACACAGACGATTAAAAAAACCCCAACCCACTGAACAGAATATGGCAGAGACAATTAACCACAGAGTAGATTAAACTAGTGCAGTATTAAGGACCAGACTGAAATTTTCTCCAACATCAGAAATGATCACTGCTTCCCTGCAGCATATGCATGTGCTTGAGTGTGTCATTTTAATACATTTAAGTAGCTTCCTCTAGTTCTGCTAAGCTTTTTGAATGCTTTTTTCCTCCCACTTTAAGATGCACATTTACGTACCTTTATCTCCATTTAGCCTTCAATATCTTTATACTGTCAGAAGCAGCTACTACATATACTCCTTCATTACATTAGTTGTTCTATCTTTGCAACATTTCCCAAAGGGCCTTATCAAACTTGACATACAACCTTTTCAGTTTTGAGGTCAGTCAACTATCTAAGCCACTTTTAGCTATCCACCACCCTTAAAAACCTACAGAAAGGGAAAAACTAGTTGATGTTTCGTCTATCACCCCTGTATTAAAATACTAAAAGCAGTGAACAGCCACCACCAAACCTTTCCACCTACATGCTACCTTATATAGTACTAGCAGCTCTTCCTTAAAACTGTATGGATTACATATTCACAGTAAAAATAAAAATGTCATTGAACTGTCTGGACAGAAGAGGAAATGAAAAGAAAGGCAAGGATTTTGTCTCATGCATGTATTACCCTGCAAATCCTCAAGGAGTGCTTAACCAAAAGATTTACCCACCCCCATTTCAGCCCCTTTTTTCTTCCCCCTAAAGATTAAGAGCCATGGAAAGAAGCCCTCCGAGTGTAGTCATTTAAACACCCTTGAGCCAGGGAGGGCCTGCACCTGGGCTTGGCTGTAAAGATGAAAGGAGTTCTGCATGTCCCAGCTTTATTCCCCATGAGGTGGGTCTGAACAGCCATTAGCAGAGCAGGCCCCTCAAGTGTCTGAGGGAGAGAATAAATTTTGCTCAGTATTCATAAGCAGCCTTTCCCAAATAAAAACTCCAGCTTCAGCATCCTTACAGCAGCTACAAGGATCAGGACAACAGTCGGGGCTGTTCATCACTGTAGACCTTGCTTTAGCACCTCTAAAACATGTTGCACTTAGTATACAGGCACTTCTCCTTACAGTAATGAGAGTCCTGTTAATTAGTACTTAGCCAATTCGCCCACCAGGGCTTTGAGTCCCACACAGTTCAATGCAGTTTCAGCTCAGTCTATTGGTCTGCGTGGGGGAAGTTTAGCCATGTCTTCCTCCATGCACTACTCATCTTAATCACTCGCCAGTTCAGCAAACCTAAAATCTCTACAAGGACTGCAAAGCAAAGAGTAAACTAAGCATGGTACAGGGTAACCCTGTCTTATATATCCCAGGCACATCCTAAGTACTTCAGACGTCAACTCAAGAAATTTATATTGCGAATTTTTTTTTCCAATTAAAAACACTGAAAAATGTATTCAGATAGTGATACACTGCTTTAACTGTAAGTGGTCAAATATTTCAGAACAAATCAAGTACCTCTGACAAGTCTCTATCTGAATATTAAATTTCAAGTTAATAAATCTATTCAGAGAAGTTTGAAAAACATTGAGATCTCACTGGCAGATAAAGCTCTCACTGCAGCTGCAATATTTCATCGTGTTGGTTTGTGTCATTTGTGTGAAGAAAAGGAACATTTACTGTATCAGCAGATTCCTAAGTTTTCCAGCTATTGACATGTGTAAAGGATATATGATCATCAGTAAAAACAAGTACACCAAAAAATTTATGGCTCATCAATAACTGAGTTAAGCTGTATTGGGTTTCTATTAATCTATTAATATGCTGTAAAGTTGGCAGTTTTATCACTTAAGCAGGAACAGAATAAATATACAATCCTAAAAAGGCAAAAATCAAATAACCTATCTCTAAACCTAGCTATAATCTCAGTTTTTATCGTGTGTTTACAAAAATGTTTTTGTTGAAAAGCAGCTGCTCTTTAGCAAAGGGCATTCCATCTAGCTTTAACTCTAGGATGCAAAAAAAAAAAAATAAAAAATATTCAAACATGCTTTGTAGAGCAGTATTATTGCAAAAAGCATTTGTAGATCAGTGTTACAACAAAAAGCATTATGTAGAATCAAGAGTAAATTAAAGCTTTTAGATAGCCTTGACTTTCTTTGATACAACAAAACACATGAAAGTAGATCTGTGCTGGCTAAAGTGGATATGCATTTTTGTAGTAATGTTATTTCCCTTGCCAATTTCCTATTCCTTTTGAAGAAATCAGACAGCAGCTACTAGAACCAGTCCATGATAACTTGTCTGTTTCAAACCTCCTTTTTATCTTTATAAAAGCTTATACAGTCTTATTCAGAACAAGCAGACAAATCTTGCAAAACACGAATCTTGATTTTTATTTTAATTTTTGCTACAGTAAAATTTTAGTTGATACATTCTATACATTAGTAATTTTCTAGAGAAAACCTATACATTTTATAAAGCAAGAACACAAGAAATTAAGGAAAAATACATGTGCTGTTTCAATGCTGTGTGAGTAACTTTAGAGAAGCTTTAAAACAAATTCAATGCATTTAAAATGCTATATAAATCAACATTCAGGATGAAGGGTCAACAGGGGTTAAACTGTCTGTCCTTCTTGCCTACATTCATAAATGTCTTTTCTAGTTGTACTTATAGAAGCAACTGCAGTGTAACTTGGGATATTAAAACCTCCAAGGAAACCAATAATAAAAGCCACTAAGAATTTCACAAGGGTTTTTTTTTTCCTTAGGTGTTAATTAAATGATCATTTAACACTGAAATGTAAACACAACATTTTCATCTACTGACAGCACAGCCCATTATAAATCCAGGGTAATAAACGTCCTGGTGTTAATACTCTGAACCAAGTTCCCACAACACACTAAGATGCCTTGTCGTGTCTAAGGTTAAGCATCTAGACACAAAACAAAGATTGTGCCTACTCGACTTCCAGTTCAATTTTCCCATCGCCCAGTGACCTAGGTAACACTTTGAGCAATAAAGAATAAATTTAATTTCTCCAGCATTTTGTGAGGATTAGGAACAATTGTTGCCTGCAATGACTTTTTATCCTTGGATTCTTTCTCTTCCAGAGCATTCCCCCAGTTCTAAAAGAAAATTCTGATGGTTTAAGACACAGAACAAACAGAACTTTAAATTAGGCTTTTTTCAATCAATTGGAACTGTTGGTGGGGAAGCAATCAACCTTTCTTTGGACTTTTCTCAGCTATTCAGTTACTTTAGGCTTTAATCTTCCACTTGCAGAAGAAGCCTACCATCATAGGGACAAGCCTCTATACTTTCACATTTTCCCTTGGTCTGATTTATTCCTCTCTTTTTTTTTTTTTTTAATCAAGATGACACGGCTGCACTTAAATGTCCACTCTGTGCAAGCCGAGACATACAGATGTCCTCTTTATAACATTTCACACCATGTTTCTGCACCACATAATAATGGCATTTCCTCTGACATGCCTTTTTACTTTTCATTACTTCCTTCACTGAGATTCAGTTTCCTATTTAACTCCTGCCTAAAAGGTTTCCTATATCACAGTTTACCAACGCTTTCAAGGTTAACCCTGCAGGAACAACCCTAAGACTGCTTCAGACTAGACATGAATATAGCTATATGTGACCCAAAACTATCTACTTCCATTTTCGTACGAAAAGGCATCCTTTTTTTTTTTTTTTTATACCACAGATATGTTGGTCCAGAAGAATTGCCTTAAGCCTTATTTTTGTTTGCTTGGTGTTTAACATGGTTTTCTAATTAAGATTAAAAGTGACTATAAACAGTTCTGAAGTGTTTGTTCTAATGAAGAAATCAGTAGTTACAAGTAACCCTTTTCAATGATGCCTTTCATTGAAATTAGTCAACTATATCACTTGGTAATGCAGATTATCTAAAGATTTAGTGATCTGCCCAGTAGCAGAATTAGGTTAGAGCCCCAGAAGTCCATGCAATTTGTCATTTTATTCACTGCACAGTAAATATTGCTTTTATAAAAGATACATTAAATTGTTCATGTGATTAAAGAAATAAAGGCAATTTTAATTGGGAGGCAACCAGACTGCAGATAGCTCAAAGTTTAAAATACAAACATCTATCTTGAGATCCACTTTACAAAAAGTTTGTTTCCAATTTTAAAAATCCCATACTACTACTTCAAGCAACAACACAACCTGATTTCTATGTATTTGGTACATTTTTATTTTTTACCTTGTAGTGGGTGCTGTGAAAATACACAATGCATAGTTCAAGAAAAGCCTACAGATTAAGAGATTCTAAAACAAAGGATAGGATGAGTAATGTAGTTAAGTCTGAAGTCCAATAATTGCAAAGTGGCAATATACTTCAGTTGGTTTTTTTTTCTGACTACATTTCAAAAGTTCATTCTGGTTCCAGCAACACTTCCACTCAGCTAAATCCAAGGCTGAATGTTTGCTGTTGCTAGGATATAACTACTGCAAGTTGTACACCAAATGCATATATGTAATTCCTAGTTTTGTGCTCAAAAAATAAATCACCTGATGATTTGTACAATAATTTGCACCACTTCCAAAACACCTAAAAAGTCAACTTGGCATGTCTAACCCTATACAAGTAAGGATTATGACTGAAGCAAAGCTAGTGGTATTTTTTGTTTACTCATTACCTTCTAAAGGGTAACAGAGTTTTCAGTTTTGAAACATTATAGCAGAGAATGAGAACTGAAGGTAGGAGCAAGTGATGGTAGTAGAGGAAAAAAAAATGCACATGGAAACCAAGTCGCATAAAGTATTCAAGTTTGTAATTCCTCTTTCTCTCTAAATTAAAAATGAGCAGCTAACAGAAACAGCAGTCTTTATAGTCTCTTACAAAAGTTTCTACTAGATCTTATATTAGAAGTGAATGCCAAAGAAGAGATACTACAAACCTAGCCAGAGGTAACACATTTTAGTCAGTTAGTACTTTAGTTTCATCTTACAGGTAATGTAGTTAACAAGCATATATTTAATACTTAATTCTTTTGGGTTTAGATGGCCCTGCCTATCTGTGGATTGCAATTACAGCAAAAAATAAAAATTCACATAATTAGAACTGACTTGCAAGCACACAGGACCAAATTCACCCTGAAAACATTCTAGACTGGGGCACTAAAACCTTGCATTAGTAACAATGCACCAAAACAGCAAAACTATGGTACTGGTGCTTCCACACTGCAAGAGAGAGTAATAATTCCAATATATGAGTAATTTAATTTTAATTATTGGCTTAACAATAACAAAGCCAAAACAGTATACTCATTTCATGCATATACTATATGCAGTATCTCTTGATAAGTGAAAATTTTCAGAGACATTTTCTAAGAACCATACTTACTGTTCAAAAGTGATGCTAATAAAATAATGCTAGCAATTAAAAGCTAGCTATTAGAATTGGTATGTTCTTACCAAATTTACTATTCATGAACCTATTAAATGTTTAGATAAAACAATTTATACTTTTTTGAAACTAAAACAAATTACTAAAAAACCAAACCCAACAAACCCCACACTTTCCTAGAAAGAATGTAGCAACAAAATGGCTTAATCACGTTAATCTTTGTTTAATCACTACACAACCAGCACGCTTTTGCAATAAAATGCAATAGTTACAGCAGCACATACAAAAGTGGAAACCTACCCATTACTTATCTAGCAGCAGTTCCTTGAACAATCTCCTTGCAAAAGCAGGTTTGTCAATATTGCTTTTTGAAAGGGGAAATCCATTCTTATTCCTCATTGGATTTCACACTCATAGCTGCCTATTTGCAGCAGGAATAGGATATCAGAGGCTTTAGGATAATAAACATTTTTTCTAATGAGTAATTTCTCTATTGAATTGATAAAATGGATTCAGACTGAATAAGAAATATCTTCTCTATAAAATTATGAATCTAGTCTCATTTGCCATGATTACTGTTAAAAGGGGTATGATAAAAGCATAAATTAAGACTAATATACAGCTACCTTAAAGAAACTAGAACTTAAATACTTTGAAAGTTGCTGGTTTAGCATCTTACATATGCTACCTTTTTCTTCAGTCCTATCTGACATTTTTCTTCTTCCCCCCCTCTTGACAAAGGTAAGAGCAAAACAACGCTCAGCAAATTATTTGAAACACAGATTCTCCTACAGCAGCTCAAATCTCCAACATGAGAGCTGTGGAGAACTTTCCTTCTCTGCCGCAGCCACGCAAAACCTTCCCCGCACCGGGCGCAGGCAGCGGCAGCGCTCGGGTAGCGGCTGGATGAGTAATGATGTCGGTCCGACCGGACAACGGTAACCCTGGCAACTGTAACCTGCAATTCCTGCCTAACCATTGTGGGATTTATTGTGGCAGGGGCCAAAGAGGCCAAGAGTAAAATGAAGCAGAGAACTATGGTGTCTGACACATCTAGTACCACACATTTTAATCATAGCTGGCAGAAATTAATTCAGGAGGAATTTTTGCAAGGGCCCCCCATGCAGCATGTGCTGCTGTTGTTTTGGCCTATGTTTTTTTTTTTTTCTTTAAAGAGCTTTTTTTTTTTTTATGTTTAGTCTTTTTTTTTCTTTAATTTTTAGCTCTTAGGAATTATTTTTGAAGTTACAATATTAACATTTTTTTATTTAGAGGAAAAATATTTTATTCACAGTAATTTCACATATATTAGAAGACAAGCATACCTATTATTAGACTACATCCACTAGAAAGATTTTTTCAAAGCCAACATTTACCTCACTGACCAATTTTTACTGTATAAATTAAGCACCTAGCCTCACTCCAAGCACAAGAAATATAAACCAACGGGGACAAGGTTTGTGCATGGACTTCAATAACCTTTACATGCCACTGACTAGTAAAGGTATTTTTTAAAAGTGAATTTTCAAACAGCTTTGGGTCCAGCACTTGGTATCCCGCAGCAAACAGCAATCAATGAACTGTGATCTAACCAAAGTAAGCAGTCAAAATCTATTTGCCTCAGATAAGCACTCACTAGGCTGTAGAGTTCTCTGTACCTTAGTACCGTTGCCGAAATAGACGAGTCAGTATGAGTGGGCATATGGGTCACTGAAAACAACACATCCCCTTCTTGCAGGAAAAAATACTTGTTGAACAAGGACTTAAATTATGGCAGGGTATTTACAATAGCACCTTTATTTTAACAGTTTCAGATCAAAACAGGCTCATGTACATTGTGCTTTAAGAGATACCTTACAAGGTAAGATTAATAAACCCTACAGCACTATTTGTACTATTTTTAGCATTAACCACTTCCTACTGAAATATTTATGTCAAAACACCTTTGCAGATGCATCTGAATGGGAAAATCAGTTTCTGCTTTGACTAAAATTACCCATTTTAACCAGTTCCAGGAGATTTCTTGGAAGGCTGCTAAATTGAAAAGAAAATTACCTGCAAAATTATTCATTTACCTTTGAAAATCAAGTGTCTTTAGACACAGAAAATAATGCACTGTCTCTTTTAAACTCTCAACCTATCGCTTTCCTTTACTTACACTTCCCATCTGTCAACAAGTGCTTGTAATTTTATTACACTGTCCTGTAGTTTATGCAGAGTTGGTATTATTTTACAGAGTTCTGTTAATGGACTGGATAAATGGTAATGCTATTTAAACTAGTCTCCTGCTCCAGCAAACACAGCTGCAACTGTACTACTATTTCTAGGCAAACATCTTGACCTGAACACGCAGTGCTCTCTCAATCCATCCAAAGAGAAATTGGAGCAGACAGCAAAGGGAAAGCATAGCCGGCCGCTGGCGGCAACCAACTGTGTCTAATCATAATTCATATACAGTGTACCCTCTTTCTTTTATATTGCATTTAGGCTACACAACAAGCATATGTGCTTCTTCACCTGGCATCTCATTTACAGCCAGGGGGTCAAATGGTAATTATTATTCACAGAAGCTCAATAGTATACAGAAAACTTGCAGTACATACACTATTTGATTAGCTATTAACTGCCAAAAATAAATAGTCAAACCAAAGCATATTATACATTTTATTGATCATGTTTAGAGAACTTCAATTCTCCTTAGAAGTATGTTTATTTGGATGTAAATATACGTGAGCATGCACAATAGTATGTGTTAACAAACCAACAAATCTTATATTCTTCATAGTGATCGAGCTATATATTTGCTGAAAACCAACCAAGATCATTTAAGTAGCATCAACCCCTTTGTTAGACTGACATTTTTTCAGTAGCAAACTTAGCGTTAAGCAACTGGAATTTTTCTGTATCACTTATTTTTTAAAAAGCATGAATACATTATAACCAGACATTCACTTTCGTGGTCTAATCAACAATAACCCTTAGGCAGAGGAAATTTAATACTGAGAAGTCACTGATCTCTTACTTTCCACCATATACACTATGAGCAGTTGTGTGTTTTATGTCAAAGGACATTACAGATGTAAGACTAGCATCTATCAAATACACAATTCGGAATTAAAATATATTCAAGTATAATTTTGCCTGAAGTGTGCATCCATTTTTTGCCTGCAAATTATGTCTCATTTCTATTTTATATGGATTTAGATAACAACCATTGCACTATAGGTAGAATAATAAAATGATCATAAATCCTTTTCATTCCTGATGGAAGCAATATCTTTATCATGACTGATGGAAATTACAAAAGACTCGACTGTTAATATATAAACCCACATACAAATATATTATAATATTACAGCAGAGTAAAATTTTTGATGTCAGAACAAAAGCCTTCAAGGACCTTTTTGGCCTAGTAATATAACAACTCATTGCATCTACAGGGAAGTTTTGGAAACAAAGCATGCATCCAAAACAACAGAGAAACAAAAATACACAGAACTGAATGTTTACACTAAGAATGCAATTTTCCGTTTATTATTTCATATTATTACAAGAGGGGAAAAAGTTATTATTTCACAATATTAAAACAGAAATCAACTCCTAAAAAGAAAAGCTTATTATACAATATAAATTATACAATTTATTCTCAATATTTCCATATACTAAAACAGAAACACATCAGAACCATCCCACCTTGTCTTTTTCCAAACACGAGTGGTGCAACTCAGTAAAATCAGTAAATTCAATGGTAGAAGTCTCACCTGGACTCTAAAGAAATCTGTCAAATACATGTTTAAAGCAGGGCTGAATTTGTACCTTTCCAAAGCCTACTTCAGCATGTCATATTGTATCCCTTTCATACCACATACAGTAACTTAAAGGTACCTTAAAACTTATTTAATGACAGTAACTGATTGTGGAGGCAAATACAGAAATCAGTATCTGAACTTCATTCCACATTATTACTGCAACGGAAATAAGTGGATTTTTAAATGTGCAAATAGGTCAAAACACCTGAAATATTGCCAAGAGTAAAACATTATCAAACCAAATAATACAATCAAAACAAAAACTAATTTCCCAATGTGATATAGCTTTTATTTAAGATAAAACATAGTATTTTCTTCCCAGACTTTACATTACTACCTTTGTTTTCTTTGTGAGGAGACATGGGAGAGAGTTCTCCAGAGACCTATCGGAGCTATCATTTGCCAATACTATGATTTTTCTGCTTTACTGTGTACAGCCACAGAAACAGGACATCACAGATCTAAAATGCTTACACAGCATTTTAGGATTAGAATCTCCACAGACTTTGTTGTTATTGTTTAAGACAGAAATAGAAAAGAAATGAGAGAACAAAATGCAAAGTATTCTTTTAGTAAAATTTCATTACAGAAATGAGAACAGACAAGACAATATTTTGCCTCATACAACAATCAGTATCTAACCTAGATTTAAAAAAAACTCTTGCCAAGCGGTCAAAGAAACTACTCAGACAAAACAAAACATTAATGTCCCTAGATGCAGTTTAGCCCTGTTTGAGGCAAAAGAAAAACAGAAATCTAATGCAAGAAAGCATAACAGATCAATTCTAAATTTTCCAGAATAATAGTTATTGTGTTGTGCCTACTTACAGCCTGTATAACTTCGGTGTCCCCAGAAAGAGCAGCTCAGAAAGCAACTGGAGGTTATTTCTGTTTAGACGCCTTTAAAAAGAAAAAGTAAAAATTGTGTTAAATTACAAGTGCTACAGCAATGCAACACAACCACTTTGAGCAGGCACCCCAGTGCTGTAACAAGCTGATTTTAAAGACCACAAAGGCTATGCAATGCTGGTCCATTAGCGGAGACATGGTCTGACAGTAAATTTACCATGGACTAATTACATTTTCTGGTTCCCCCAACAGACCATATTACCTATTTTATGAAAGATTCTGAATCCCTGTAGTGTAAATCAATCACTAAGTCAGGACTCTATCCTGCATAAAGAACCAAAAAACTAAAAATACAAAAAGTCAGCAGTGTAACTTCAATTCCCCACTAACTCTGTATTCCTCTTAATATAATGAAGCAGATAGACATTTTTACCATGAAAAGGTTAAGGGAACATGTATCAAATGCATACACTTAGTTAAGTAATGAGATCATTTATCTAAAAATCCATATAACCCATTTAAATTTAAAAAAAGGCAAAGGAAGCTGTCTGAAAAACCATGATAAAAAAAAAGTCAGAAAAATCAACCATGTATTTGGCATGACAGGGTGAGGGTTTTTTTTTTTTTGCACAGCTTTTTTTTGCCTATAGTTGCAAAGATATACCAAAAAGTAGCTAAATTAAAGAAATAAACCACAATCAGTTGCACATAAGACATAAGTACAACAACAACAAAAAAAACCAAAACAAAACAAAACAAAAAAAACCCCTGCAACTAAAATCTGGAAGGTACCTATTTATCTATGAAGTTTCCCACCAAACACACTGATGGGGGTCAAAACTGCTTAGTTTGAGGTGACAAGTTCAAAGCCTACCATATTCTAGCCAGATGCAACCAAACAACCACTAGCCAAGAGAGATACTGTTCCACCTTCATTATATATTTTTTTTAATTTTTATTTTGAACATACAATACATAAGTGTCAGCTTGGATCGTACAGTTCTACCAGTCAAGAATTCCAGCTCGGAACAGAGTTCTGGTTCTTAAGCAATGTACCCACACATGCCACCTGCCATTAAAACAAAACAATATACTGAAAAGAAACAGTTTGTCCCATCAACCTCATCACAAGCCCCATTTTCAATGAACAGTGCTTCTCAATATAACAATTCAACATGTCCCTGCACACCAGACTTCATGCTATTATTTGATATTTCTTTTATCTGCTACCAAGACCACCTAAAAGGTAAAAAAACCCCAACTGTATAACACTTTTGAAAAATTAAGTTTTAGACTTTCGTAGTTTCAGAATTTCTTGTTTGTTAGTTTTGATTTTAAACAAGTAAGCCTGTTTAGCAACACAAGGATCATTTTTCATAAACATTGTTCTATCTAAAAGCTTTTTTTTCAATTTAAAGGTTTTTCTATAAATTCCTATATAGATACACACGCTCAAGATCAAGTTTTATATAGCTTCATGGTTTAGTTCACTTAGTTATTGTTCCCTTAAAGTTCAATGTGACTTACTGATGAGTGCAAAATAATCTGAGAAATATTCTTACATACCCACAGGTTTGCTCCCACATTTTAAACCATAAGCAGTCAGCTTTTTTAGACCTAGATATACATAATTCCCCAGTTTTAATGTCAGGTTCCTTTTTGTTAGTCAAGCACCAGAAATCCAAATTTCCTTATACAGAAGAAATTTGAATCACAAATGTAGAAGATTAGAATATAATTTAGAGTGAAAGAGAAACTGAAAAAGAAAGCCTACAGTACTGAGATAAGTGAAAATGCAGCATAATATGAAAAAAACCCACTTAATCCAGAAACAACAAAAGAATCTGAATTGTGATCTTGCAAGACTTATTTCCAAATCAGGAGATGGAAAGTTTTCAGATATAAAAAAACTACCAGAAAGTTTCAGTATAAAACATAGAGGTATAAAAAAATGTAATGATTAGTGGATGACTCCCAATTTGAATACTGTTTATAAAGAAAATTTTGCTTACATAAAAAAAGTGATATATTTTAGGGTTTGGGGATCGACTCCATTTCCAAAGTAAGATAATTTAAAAATAGGTATTTACTTCAGTAAATTTATGTATAAAAGGATTACTAATATCACAAAGCAGAAGTAGTAGGAAGACACTTGTTTCAAAGTAACAGTTGCATTTGTGATGAGAAAAGAATAATGTGAAAATGGAACTCAGATAAACAAACATTTAAATAGAGGAAGAAATAAAATTATTTAATCCTTTCTCTTTGCTAAATAGATAATTCAGGCTTAGACCTCTAAATCCAGAATTATAAATCAAACAGTACATGGGAAAACATGCAGGGTCAAAACTTTAGGAATTAGTGTCTAATTAGAAGGTACAAAATTTTTTCGGGACAAAAAATTTTGTTGATATTTTTTGACGACTCCATAGATTCAGATGCTAGACAAAAAGGCAAGCTGTAACTGAAGGAGTAATCAAATCCCTCATGAGCTGTCATTTTGTATATCTAGCATAGAAAAAGGCACTGCTAATAACATCATATTAACTGATGATAAAGTTCTTCAGGCAGGCTGCCTTTGACTAAATGCAACACTCTTACGAGGACACATTTAGCAACCTTTTTGAAGGGTTCTTCTCAGATGAAAATATCTGTGCTATTATCTGTGTTAATATCTTCACCCAGGAGTTTCTGTTACTACTGGTAGTTCACATGGCCCATGCAACTGAGTACATTGTTGACATACTGATGCATGTGCTTCTTTACAGACTTTAAAATCTAATTTATAGGCAATACGTGAAGTTCATTAATTAATCTAACAATAAACAGCACTATCCTCATGATACAGTTTCTACCAACTGAGCTTGGCACTTAAAATTATTGTTTCAAACCTACATTTTTACTTTCCCAAAATTAAAACATTTGTTCTTTGAGCACTCACTGAATTGACAGAATAAAGAAGTTACTGATTTTTAATGAATCCTGTGTTTTGTAGCCCCTACTTAGAATAATTTCATGCTATTCATTGGAGGTTTTTAGAACTAAGCTTTCTCTACCAAAAATATGACTGTTCCTTATCATCTGTGCCTACAAATATCAAACAATTTTCATGAAAGCAATAATAGGAAATATGTCTTCTGTTATACTTCAGAAAAAGGCTTTGGCTACCCTATATCTAAGAAGTTCTAGCAAATGCTTTCAAAAGGGTCAATTTGCTGTTCTTAAGTTTCCTAAAAGGACATTTTATGAACTGGATTTCACATATAGTATTGAAAAATTAATTTAATAGATACTTCTGTTTAAAAAAAGCTATATGAATTCACATAAGTGAAAGTGAAAAAGGATGCAGGGCAAATCTGGGCTAGACACACTAGCATCATAGCACACAATAGCTTCCAGTTCAACAGTGACTATGAAGAGTTTTCAGTTTGAACACCACACAAGGAGTCCTTGAAAACATATTCCTATTTTTAAATGGTATATTAATATACACAGTTTTTCAATATCTCTACTTTTTCAGGTGACCTCATGCTTAATTTTTTCTCAAACAGTAATATATATCCAGAACACACAGACATAATGGAACAAGAGTGAGACAGGCATGAACCCCTCTTTCCCTGAGGTTAAAACCTGAGGTAATCACAGATGAATCACAAAATCCGTGACTATACATTACAATGAACTACAGCTACTGCTGAGTAAATACCACCAGAAACACTCCACCACATTTTCTTTCAATGTGTGTTGGCAGAGACCTCAGCACAGCAGGCAGTTTCCCTTGGGACAATGTGGAGAAGAGAAATTTCAGTTGCACCAACTGAACTGCTCTCCCAGAACTGGCATGAAGTTCAAGGTGAAGCACTGAAGAAAGAGTGATGAGATATTCCATACTGCTACTATTCAGTTTTCCAACTGATCTATTAAAAAAATGTGTTTCTTGAGCAAAAGCAGAGAGCTCAGAAAAGATTGTTAGTGTTAGAAACAGAAAATATACCAGAGAATCTCTCCTAACACTGCAGTAAGTCCCATTATATTTCCCATAAAATCCCTTGGTATTGGCCAACAGATGAGTATCCATCATTGTATAATTTATTCAATTTAATAAAACTGAGGCACAGTTGCAATTAAAATACATCACTTTCTTCTTTTACTGAAGGCATCTTTAGGAACAAATTGAGCTGACAGACTGGCACAGGTAAATATTCAATCTATTGCAAAGAGCTCAAAGTCTACATCCTATCTAAAGTATCCAAAGGATTTAAAATTCTTCAGCTTAAAACTCTACAAATTCAGTCTTCTAAGCAGAGTAAAGACTAGAAAAGCATCTTTAATGTCAAGTGACGGAAGTAGTATACAGAAGGATCAATTTATTGACAAAGAAAGAAAATCTTTTACAGACGAGCAGGTTAAAATACTCCTTATGGCAAATGCAATAGCAGGAGGCAGATGAGTATGCACAGAAAAGCAAACGGTTACACTGGGAAACAGACAGCAGTAAGGTAAGTAAAAAAGAATTGGCTCAATTTGAGTTACTGGTTCTAGAAAACAGATTAGCTTTGCAAAAATGGGTGTATATGTAGTTCTACTTGTCTTCTGCATGCAGCCAGAGGATAGTAGAGGATGACAGATGTAAATTGCAAAAAGAGCATATTATACTCCCAGTGACACTTATCCTAACCCACTGAAGTCTGGCCAATCCTCTCTGATGTCTCTCCCCAGTTTTCACACCACAGTAACTGTGATCCAGTATCAATCATGCATGGGGAAGGAAAGGAGGAAAAAATATGAAATCTTAATTACATTCACTGCGATGTAATCACCTGCAATTGCAACTGAGTTATTTCAGTGCTTGACTGCCCTCACAGTGAAGAAACTTTCACCTTATATCCAGGCAGAACCTCTGATTTCGATTTATGCTTGTCTCATCACAGCAATGAGCCTGGCTTGAGCTTTTTGATAATCACCTCACAGGTACTAGAAGGCTGCTATTTTGTTCCCAAAAGTTGATTTCCAAGGGGTTTTAATTCAGGTAGATGCAATTCTAGCCATAGGGCCCCTAAAATAACAAAAGCCCACAAAGATAACTTGAGAACTGATCAAAGTTAAGAGCTGTTCCAAATTAAAATTATAAATCAGCTGTACTCCTTAATTAGAAACAGCCTATCCCATTGGGTACATAAAGACTGAGAATCTGTAACTCTAAAAACAAGGCACAGATGCATTTTATTCTACCATCGTTGCTTCAGGAAGAAAGATAGAAGGCTTCCAATGCAAATAAAGTTAACGATAGCAGAAATCATTAGTTTAATTCTTCTGTCAAAGTTAGCTGAGAATAGTAAATACACTATCTGTGTGTAGCAGCACACAGTACAGTATGGCTTACAAACTGTGCTCTTTGGAGGAGCACATCCACACCTACTGTTTGTCAGCAGAAGACATCACTATCACCTGCATTTAAAAATACCACGTAATGTCTTTTCACCAAAACTCATTTTCAAAATATGCATAAACTTCAAAAGGAGACAAAATTTTTTTTCATCAAGTTTCAACTTTAAATGAAAAGATGTGTCAGTAGACAAACTGCTAAGTGTTAATGCAACAGCACTTTCTACTCCTGATGACTGAGCCCATCAGCCTAATCACAGAATCACAGAATGTCAAGGGCTTGAAGGGACCTCAAAACATCATCTAGTCAACCCCCCTGCCAGAGAAGGACACGATAGAACTGGACACAATATTCCAGATGCAGCCTTACCAGGGCAGAATAGGGGGACAGGAGAACCTCTCTTGACCTACTAGCCACACACCTTTTAATAAACCCCAAAACAGCATTGGCCCTCTTGGCCACAAGGGCATACTGCTGGCTCATGGCCAGCCTCCTATCAACTAGGAGTCCCCAGATCCTTTTCCTCTTCACTGCCTTCCAACAGGTCAGTCCCCAACTTATACTGATACCTGGGGTTTTTCTTTCCCAGGTGAAAGACTCTACACTTGCCCTTGTTGAATTTCATTCAATTTCTTCCACCCAAACCCTCCAGCCTGTCCAAGTCTTGCTGGATGATAGCACAGCCTTCTAGTATGTCAGCCACTCCATCCAGTTTGGTGTCATCAGCAAACTTGCTGACAGTGACTCTGTGCCCTCATCCAGGTCATTGATGAATATGTTGAACAGAACTGGTCCCAGCACCAACCTCTGGGGCACCCCACTAGTTACAAGCCTCCAACTAGACTCCATCCCATTGACTATAACTCTCTGGCTTCTTTCCTTCAACCAGTTCCCAATCCATCTCACTACATGATCACCCAGACCACACTGCCTCAGTTTAGCCAGAAGGATGCTGTGGGAGACAGTACTCAAGTAGTTATAGTAGGTAACAGACATAAGCATCTGTTGAGAAGTTATAATATCAGTTCAGGCTTTATGTGCTCTAGGAATATGGAATCAACCTGCAAAATTATTCAAGTATCTTAAAACAGAAAGCTAGTGCATAGCTGTCACCCAAATAATCTCCATGAACTGGTTTAAGCATTAAGCCCTAAAAAAACCTGACCCAAATATAATAGACGCTATATATAAATACACACACACACACACACACACACACACACACACACACACACACACACACACACACACACACACACAGGGTCAGAATAAGTGATAGCTATTTATTCTGTGAGCTTTCTGTAGAGCTTGACTTAAGCTTGGGTCTGCAAGGAAAGCAAGCCTTATTAATTTTCTCAAAAAACCCCCTAGATATTGTATCAGCCAGAAGCAGAGAACATCTGTGCATCTGTGTCCAAACCACAATCTACTGAACTTCAACACATATGGCAACTGCTGCCTCTGAATGCGACTTGCATGAACACGTCATCAAGAGAGAGGGCCCAAGAACTAAGAGCTAAGCAAAAGACTGTGCCAGTTTTTCCATTAAGAATTCTCAGCAAAGATTTTCTCATGTCTAGTCAAGCTACTCATAATCTGATTAAATCTAGCAATATCAAGTTCACTGACCACATGAATAAAAACTGGAATCTGAGAAGGGCTGATCTTACAGCATTTTGATGCCCAAGTCAAAATGTTCCTCAGGTCAAAAGCCACTTCATCAGGGCTCTGTTTTCCAGGCTAAAATAGAGACTAGCTACAACAGATATCTAAGTTAGTTTCAATTTAATATCAAATACCAGTTAGATACTAGTTTTTGTAAAAAAAAAAAAATAAAATATCTGAAAAGAAGCAGGAGATATAAACTATTGCAAACTTAGTTTCTTACTTGTGTAGAAAGTGATGAAAGTTAATTTGGAAACTGTAGTGCTACATGATACTAGTGTTCACTACTTGAACCCGAAGATATTTTTCTGTCCTTCATTATTCCTAGACAAGGTATGGAGAAGATGATGACTGAGTAGTTAGCATGGATTTATAACTGGGAAAAATCATGCCTGACCAGCTTCCTACAGTGAATAAGGAATTTGGCATATAAAGGGAAGGCAGTGGATTACTTCAGTAAAGCTTCTGGCACTGTCTCTCATAAGGCAGTTGTCCTCACAGAAGAACTGATGAAGTAAAAGCTACAAAGACAGACAGTAAGGTGGACTGAAAATTGTCTGAAACACCAAGTTCAAAGGGCTGTGATCTATGGCACAAAGTTAATTTTGGAATACAGTTACTAATGGTATATCCCAAGGGTCAGTAGTGAAGCCAGTCCTGTTCTTCTTCAGCCACAACTAGGAAGATAGGGCAGAGTGAATCCTCAGCATGTTTACAAATGATACTGATCTGAATGGAATGATTAATGCACCAGAGGTGTATGCTGCTGGTGAGAAAAACCTGGACATGCTGAAGAATTGGTCAAAAAGGAACCTCATGACACTCAACAAAAGGGAAATGAAAAATCCTGCACCTAAAAAGGGAAAGCTTCATGCACCAGCAGAGACTGGAGAACTGGTTGGAAGTCAGTTTTGCACAGAAAAGCCTGGAAACCTGATGAACAAGAAACCTAACAAGAAACCAGCAATGTGCCCTTGAAGCAAAGTTCAACATCATCTGCTGCTGTATTAGGAAGAGTTTTGCCAGCAGGTCAAGGTGCACAATCCTTGTCCTCTATTCACCACTGGTGAGACACCTGGAGACTTGTGCCCAGTACTAGACATCTCACTACAAGATACACTGACACCCTGGAGTAAATCTAGAGAAGAGTCATGAAGATCATTGAGCAGACAAGCACCTCTCACAGTGGGAGAGGCTGAGAAAGCTGGAACTGTTCAGCCTGGGGAGAAGAAGGTTCAGAGGACTCTCACTGTGTGTAAATATATCATGTGTAAGTAAGTGATGCATTTAATTCCCAAGTAAGACTGATCAGTCTTCTCATGAATGCACAGGGAAAGGACATGAGGCAATAACACAAATCAAAGTACAGCAAGCTACATTTAAATGTAAAAAAAAAAAAAAATTGATTGTGCAGGTGGTCAAACACTGGAATAGGTTGCCCAGGGAGGCTGTAGATTCTCCAGTATTGGAGATGTTCAAAACCCTACTGGAAACAGCCCTCAGCCACCTGCTCCAATCGACCGTGCGTTAATCAGTGGCGTGGGACTAGACAATCTATAGAGACTCCTTCAAACCTCCACAATCCTGTGAGACTAATTCATTGGATTTTATTCCATAAAGTATAGAGCAGAGAAGGAAACAGAAGTTATAAAACCTCCTTAAAGTAATACAGGATCAAGTCTCAGATGAAGTAAAGATGATCTTTGACACCACCTGGGATTATTTATTTAAAAAAAAAAAAAACACAAAAAATATCCAAACCAAGAAAAAACCACAAAAAACAAAGAACAACATTACAAAAAAAAACAAAACACCAAAACACACAAAGAAAGAGGGGAGGGTAAGTTGATCTATTAGATTGAATTTAGCTAGAGTTTGGAGAGATTCTTTAGAAAGGCAAGAAGTGTCTGCAGATAGTCTACATACATAGGTTTGTAACTATCTTTCAGACACTGAGTTATCACAGTAAGTCTTCACTCAACCATTTTTTTGTAGCATCTATACAGGCATCCTGACCAATTAAAGTCAGAAAGGGCAGTGTGCCTTAAAAAAATTAAGGGACACATTACCGCATTATGTTTGCTTATCAGTCTAGACCATTACTAAAGACAAGCCAGTACAATGCCTTGGTGTCACAAGTGAAGTTCATAACTTCACTACATACTATGAAGGAAAATGAAACATTTCTCCTGATGAAGTTTCAGACAGATTCTTCAGAGTAAATAAAGTAATATAAGAGTATGAGTCACTGAAGTGGCAGCCATGCAGCCAGATCCGATACATTTTGGAGTTTAAATGTAAAATTCCAGATAGAACAGTGGATTATGCAGTTAAAATAAGGAGAAACTCAGATGCTCTCTTTAACATATGCTGTATTAAGATTTTCTGACAACTCAATTTTCACCTGTGGCCAACATCAAATCTGTATTTTAGAAAAAAAAAATAAATTAACTGAATGCAACCAATAGATACTATTTTTAGAGAGTAAAGCTAAAATGTATAATATCAGTGCTCTACAGCATCAGTTTAAAATAGTTTCTAAACACAAAACACTATTTGAAACAAAAACATTGACACAACAGCTCTGTAGAATCAGATTTGGTTTCACTATTTTGCAACAGTGCAAATTGCCCATTTCAGAGGAAGCAAGAAAGAAGAGCATCCAGCAAACAATGTCACAAAGGATGAGCACAAAACAGATGTGGGAAAAATAAACAGCCCTCCTGCCCTGGAATTTGTAAAAAGGTCTGCTAAGAGCAAACAGGACTTCTCACTGCAATTTGACTTCAAGACTGATAAAAAGAGTCCCATGAGAAAAGACACTCAGATGAATAAAATATACTAAAAATAATAGCAAACATTTACAAGGTTTTTAAAAGAAGAACATCACTCTTTGACTTAAAGTTTTATCAAACATTTTGTAGTATGCTTCACCAAAATGTAATTAAATCTGTTTTTTAAAACTCCATTAGAACACTGCATCTTTTTACACATTGTCTTCAAAGACAGCCTTTGTGTATTTCAATTTAGCAGATAATTTTAGAGAAGACATTTGAAGTCACTTTGAAAAAAAGTCTGTTAATACAGAATAAAAAAAAATACTACAGTAATTCAATGATAACGGTTCCCCAGTGCAATTCATGTAAGATGGCCTCACATTCCTTTGCCAAGTGATTAGCACTGCTGGCTTCATGGTCTCCTCCTTGTTCTACAATGAGGAATGCGCTATGCATTGCCCTTAAACTATGTAGGATTAGCTAAAAGGATTTTTTTCACATCCATGATTAACAAGGAATAACTGTTCAACCCCTTCAGGGCCATTTAAAAACGACTTCTCTACCTGAACTCATTATTATTCCTCTAACTATCACACATGCATGAAGGTATTAACCCTTCAAATACTCATATATTCAGACTGAAGCCAGATAACTGATTAAATATCAATGCTTAAAGGATGAGAAAACCAAAACAATCATCTTAAAATAAATCAAACAAGCACATGCTTTAGCACCTCAACTTGTAGGAAGTCCAACCTACACCTCCTTGGCTGCAGTAGTCAGAAACTGTTCAGAACGTACTCCAACTAAAAAATTAATTCTCAAGCTACAGTACTGAACTTGCACAGCAAGATTCAGGCCAAGATTCATTAAGAAACATCTGTGACTAAATTCTAGCTAAAGAGCTAAGAACTCTAAGAGCTCAGTGCAACCTCCACACTATATAAGACAAGGTCTTGCTGCCAAAAGCACCATTTTCACCGAGACTACATATAGTCAAGCACAAGACGAAACACTGCTCATTTATTGTTTATTTATTTGTATGACAGTGATATGATTCCTTACACAGCAGCAGTGACTCCCCTGAGTGATTGATGCAGCTCACATTTAAAGATTTCTAGAAAACCCTGCTATTCCTCTTAAATTACTATTTTCCTTCTTGGATATTTATATTGTATGGCTAGAGTTTGTCAAATAATTGAAATAAAACTGCAATCTCATGCCACATATCAATGCATAATAAAAACTTAACACATAAGTTAATTTTAACACCTGGAAAGTATGTTTTATCCCATCAGTGATACAGTAAGACTGCACCCTAAGAAAAAACACACACAATACAGGTGTGGCACTATGACAGACTAGCCAAAAAGATTAGTACTAGTTTATCTAGTCTATTCTAGCAGTTGAAACTACTATTGATTCCCCTCAATAATTTCCTCGTCCTGATGGGCAGTATTATACAAGAGAAGCTGTATTTGTTCTTACCCTAGATATAACATTTTATTTCTCAGTCCATCATGTTATGCATGCCTTAGTAAGATGAAATGCTTTGTAAAACATCATACTTTCAGAGATCACTAACTCAGAAGTGAGTTTTGCTTTTACAATTGCAAAACTTACTAATACAGCTTAATAGTTTACCACATTTACCACACTAGGTTAGAGACCACACAGGTAACTCTAACCATGTAATATATGAAATACAGATAAAACCCACTTTATTCTACTGAATCCCAATTAATATATTTGATAAGACTGACTCCGTACTACTTAAGCACTCATAAGTGCACTCTTAAGTAAATGCTCTCTTCATTTTAAGTTTTAATCACTTGTTTCAGTGTACTTGGAGATGGAGCCCAAACAAATAGCAAACACAGACAGTTCCTCTTTTATTCTAGAGCCGTGTTAAAATTTGGAAAAAAATGCATGAACTGTAACAGAATATTTAATTCTTGAAATATTTTTTCTCTAACATTCAGTAATACACTAAGAAGTGGCAAAATACAACCCAGATAGTTCTCAATTTAAAAATCTATTTCAGGTACCAACTTGATGTTCCACCCTTACAGCATAGCTTTCTTGAACTCAAGATTTCAGCCTACTTACAGCATGTAGCTCAGGACAGGGGGGACACAAAGACTAAATGTTTATCTCAGATACTAACTCAGAAGTTGCAGTAACATTTTACCTCCTCCTAGTTTTCAACAGAAATAGTTTTTGTGGGTTTGGGATTTTTTTTTTTTTTTGGGGGGGGTGGGGGTGGTGTTAGTCTGTTGCTTTTTTAAGTCCACAAAGACAGATATTTAGAACTATTAAGATAATAAATGGTCATTTTAGAAATCAGTTCTATTAATTCAAGTATAAGAAGTGTAGCAGCTTGGCCTGGAAACTTCTAGGCCACACAAGTAACCTTTCTCACAAGACTAATCAGTGGGACTACTCATGCAAACCAAGTTATTCACGTGGTAAATGTCTGCAGAACCAGACTCCAAATTAGCATTTTAGGGGCATACTGTTGCCCCAATGGATTATTCACAAATACAGAAAGAAAAATGTAGGTAGTTTTCCAATGATTGTTGTAAATTTTTCCTATCCAGACATCTTTTGGATATTTTGCATTGTCCGAGAACGATCATAGCTGGCATCTCAACTACTAGACAAAGAAAAAATATTATGAAAAATTGTGATTAAAAACAATGTTCCTATAAGGCAAAAAGTATTTTTCCTAAATGAAAAGGTAAATGGTTTACTACATAATTGAGAGGAGAGTATAATTTAGCCCTCAAAACCTGACTATTACATATTTATGGAGTTCAAAGAACTGCAAGGAAATTTTAGATTGAAGTAGTTTGTAATAGAACAACCAGTTCTATTAGTTCAACAGACTATAGCTGCTCTCTACAAATTTTATACTTCCCTCCAGATGCTGGCTTGCAAAAACACTGGGATACTTCGAGCAATAGCTTCAACGCTACAGATAAAAGTGCTTTGGGGGATAATTTACTACATTTTTTTAAAAAGTAATTTTTTAAGCTGTGTGTAATAATAGCTGTTAGCTTTCAGAAAGTGGCAATTTTAGGTTATCTTCATCTTGCTTGCTTAAACTATTTCAGACTGCTATGAATACCACACCCAAGATGACAGCTTTGTAAATAAAGAAGAAACAAGCATTTAAATACGCAAAGGTTTTATCTTCATTAAAAAGCAATGGTCTGAATGGTTCTGAAATAATGTTGAAATTCTCCATACCTTGATCCCCTGTGGCTTTTTACCATGAAGCATACTGAAACCAAACACTGATACATGACTGGTCTATGTAAGAGGTTCAGACAACATAACCAGTAACATCCCAATCCCTTCTTTATGGGACCTGCTATGTACTGAATGACCATGTACTTTTTAGAGACCCTACTCACAGGAACATGGGGTTATCATACAGGTTACTAGATTAAAGTCTTGCAGGTATTAAATACAGGACAGACAAGATCATAACCAATACAAAAGTCTGATATTGCTTCAGGATGTACAAGAAGATACAAGCTGACTCACTGACTGAAAAACAGGCTCTATGTCTTGAGCTTCAGAGGGTTGTTTCAGTGGACAGAGCACTGACACACAATAAAATATGGGATTCAGCCATTCAAAGTACAGACTTTCAAGAAAGTCATATTCATGGCAGACTTTCTAGCTTAGGCAGCATTGTCCAAATTGATTTGGACCAGATCTACACCACAGAGCTGAGAATTCAGACACAAGTACCTGAGATAATAACTGAGTATGGCAGCTTATGCCCTTTGGACTGAAGACTTTTCAGAGAACCATCCAACTTGGAGGCTTAGAGCAAAATCAATTTCAGCTTCAGCAGGGTCACTCCAACAACTGAAGTTTCCAGAAACCTAAAATTTATTATATTAAATTGCTAGCTTCTATCTTGTTTTCCATCCCAGTTCCTATATAGTAGGCACTACTATATGAACATTTATTGCCAACTGAACATTTTTACTCGAAAATTACAGCAGGGCTGCTCTAGTAACAATCACTTGTTACAGCAGTATTTATTAATTCCATTGCACTTCTATAGTTACAACAGGAATTTGTGACACACCAGTGCAAAGTATATTTGGTCTAAATAGCTTTATATACATACTGATACATATATATTTAATGTACTAGAGATTTATTATTTTTTTACTAAACTACAAGATATTTCTATCCACCTGACATATACATAGATTTAATCAAATAATATCTTAAGTAGCTCTCATTTGAAGAGAAGGTTGAGAGTTTCTTCTCGCAGAGATTAATTTTGCAAAGTACTTCAGGTCTTCTCTTAGACAGAATTTAGGATATTCAGTGTTTTTGAACAATCAAACCTAAAATGAGTATTCACAAGTAATAACTCACTGATCAACCAAACAGTTCACTGGAAATTCAATTAAATAGTATGAAATGAAACAATTGTAACTAAAATTCGAGTTCAAAAACAAGCGAACAAAAAACAAACCAATCCCAAAGACAAAACAACAACAAAAAAAAACCCAAAACAAAAAAACCCACACAAACACAAAAGCACCACTTCATCTAGTGAGATGGATTTACTTTTCTTTTGCCCAAAGAGAAGCTACTGTGAAAATCTGTTCTTCACATTAAAGACAGGACTGAACTACATGAAACACATTTTAAAATTCAGCTGGTATACATTAGCATAAGATATTTTGAAAAAATATATTACATGTAAATACATCTTATAAACCAAATTGAGTTCATTTAAGTTGCAGTAAGATTTGCTTATGCCTTCCACTGGCATGCTAAAAGGACTGCATCAGGTGTTTTTTTCACAGTAGCTTGGCACATTACACTTACAGTGGAAATGTAACATCCTACACATATACATTGAAAGAAAACTACTAAAAAGCTAGAAAGTGCTTGCTATTGAAAAAATAAAATACTTGAAGGAAGAATCTACAAGTTTCCTGAGTAATCGTTTTGAATTTCAGAATCCCAAGGAGATAAATTGGCTGTCAGATAACAATGTGCCTTCATCAGATGGAGTTGGCAGTTGTAAACAAGAGGAATTTTCTCAGCTTTTCCTCACAAATATGAAATATTTGCTCTTAGCCAACAGCTGGGGCGGTTTAAAGACATCCTGCATATATATTCAAATTACAAGTCACCCACACATCTAACACTGACTGAATTCCAACAAATTAAGGAAATTGACAAGCACTGGAAAAGATGCAAAGTAATTCTGAAGACAAAACAGAGTCTAACTTTGTAGGTCTAAATGACTAAAGTTTCAAATGCCATCATTTGCCTGCTGAAGGGTGAAAAAAAATTAACCACAAAAATAGCCATAATTCTCAGAAGTTCTCTTCAGAGTTAGTATCTTAAGTAACTGGGAAATATCTATTGTTTTCTAAAGGCTTTACAGATTTACCAGGACAAAACCAAAGAAAAAGAAACAACAGAAAATGTAACAGCAAAATGCAAACACATTAGATAACTACAGTAACTACTAAAATTCTTTTTTTCTAGTATTGCAGCTCTATACTTCAGAAATCTTAACATTAAGTAACTTTTCATAATTTTGACGCAAAATACTTTGAAATATTTTTAATGAATCACATAGCAGGATCTTGCTTCAAGATCATCAAGAAAAACCTGTTTTAAAACTCAGTAAGTATTTGGGATCTCAGTGTCCAATTATATCTGTAGTGAAAGAACATATCTTTTAATATTTATTAATAAATTTCATGTATGTGTATGTGCTTTCATAATATGAATTCTGTTTAATGTTTTAGCTAGACCCTATAGATCAAATTTAGGAATGTGTATATATTATTCTTATATATCCCTCAGCAGGAGAATCTGTACTACACCTCTATACTTTCTACAAAGTTTAAAGCACATTGTAAAAATATATAGCATTAAGCATTTTAATACAACTTCAAAAAAAAAAAAGTCTATACATTTCTAAGAGCAATCAGACCCATTAAAATTTACTCAAACAAGGTTGCACCATGCAGTAACACTTTCCATTTTAAGGTCAAAAAGTTACTTTGGTTCATTTGAAGAAGTGAGGTAATTATCTCAAATACATGATACTTTATTATAGAAATATCATAATTACACTAGCGGTTAATAGGTCTCCTGAATAGCTTTGTCTATATGACCAACCAAACCATAATGGTTTGTGGTTTTCTGTTGTTTTGGTTTGGGGTTTTTTTTTGTTTTAAACACACCAGCTGTGGATACAGAGCACAACTATAAGACAACAAACAGACTTTTAAGCCAATGCTGCTTTTCAATGGATGAAAGTAGAAAGCAACAAATGAGAAACTAAACAAGACTTTAAGAGGTATGCTTAAAGTAAAGGTGATATAACGAAAATGCAGCAACTAAAAGGCCTAATAATGAAAAAACATTAAAGTTCTAGATGAGAATACATTAATACAGTGGCAGTCTTAGACTTCCCTAGATTCAAACAGAACTGAAACTATAACAAGCAATCAGCATCTTGCCTTTAACAAGTCAGATATCCCAGGTTGTACAACACATATTAAAAATGTTTTCATTTGAGGAAAGGCAACAAAATAAGGTGCACACTACATAAAGAGCTAAACCAGTTTGGGATCTACTCATTTTCTATATACTACTGCTATATAGCAGGTGTTTGTGCTTCACCTCTTATCCCTGCTCTATCCTCTCCCCACAATATTCAATCTTTTTTTTTTTAAAGTCGAAATCCAATTACTTTTTGAAAGCTAACAGTTCATATTTTTCCTAAGCCTTTACAAAATCTTTAATCATATAAAAACTAGATTATAATTTGAATACTGCTTTCATACTATGTAACAAGACAACACCTTGCAACTAGCAGTTACTTCCAATAACACATTGTATAAAACATCCAACATCTCCAAGGCTAACATCTAACACTGTACCTCTGAGAACAGACTATTTTAGATATATTCATATTTGAAAAAGTTCTTGTGCATTTAAAGGAAAATATTTTTAGTATTCAAGCCATTTCCTACAAGACAACTGTTTATTGTTCCAGTCTGAACTGCTCATGAAAGCTCCTCACCAGCCCAAGTTCCATAGAGATGGCTTGAGAATTTCTTCTCATGTGTCTCAATAAGAATAAATGTCCCAAGTTTGTTTTTGTTTTGGTTTTTTTTAATAAAAAATCAGGAACCCGAGTACCTTAACATACAAATTATTTGATGGAAAAAAAAGTTCATACACTTAGAAATAAAAATACTTACAGCCTTTCCAGTTCTTTTAAATCCTGGAATGCTCCTCTCTCAATAGTACTAATCTTGTTCTCCATGAGCTGACTGAAATATAGAAATTTTTATACATAAAGTTTTAATAGCTAAGATAACTTGTTGAATTAGCAGTAGTCATTTAAAGTTAACCACATATTAATTAATAAAATACAACAGTTAGTCTAGAATGACATACAGTTTAACCTTCCAGACCTCTGTCACAAACACTTTACTTGGCTTCATATACCCCTAATGGGAAAAAAACTATCCTTTGTAGTTTAAATAATAGATATTACATTTGCTCATTTATTTTAGAAGTCCCAAGTTTGAAAGTTACTCATATGTATAGATAAAGTGCACACACACACTTATCATTGCTACTCGGCAAATGACTCCAGTTGAATACTATGAAAGCAGTATTAGTCTCACTTCAGAATAACAAAAAAATATTTAACTGTGGTGTTTGTAAAAAATATTAATGAAAGATTACACAGATCATAACCTCAACAGTAGTTTTTGTAAAAAAAAAAAATACTACAACATAATACTCTGTTTCAGAGAGAAGCAGAAAAGGATTTTGTATGACTACTTGCTCAAGTGAAATAGCATTAAAAATAAACAGTAAATTCTGCAGAATTTTAAACTTGACAGATTTAATAAAAATAAATAACCTACAGAATTCTAAAAGCTTCATAATGCTTGAAACAAAAAGAATTTTACAAAAAAACATTATAAACAAAAAACCAAACAAATCAAATCATTCCTTTCTCAAATTCACTGTTTAAGTGTTTCCTTTTTGCCCAGAAACAGTACAAAAGCAATAATCATGACATGGGACTTGCCTTTAAATTCAGTAAAGGAATAACTTTTTTCCATTAATTCCTTTATACTTCAGGTTGAGAGTATCCATTTTTCAGTGTGAACTATAATCTTTCTAACCATAAACTGAAGTCACTCCAACAGCTATTCAACCAATTTTAGCACCTCTTACTTATAACCTACATGCCAAATTAAATCTTGAAGTTCTCTCATAACCTTAAGGGATCAAAAAATTTTAAACAAATCTTATTTGTATCACTGCATAACATATGGGGGAGGGGCTGTAAGTTCAGATGCAATAGCACAATAGTTAGTGATAACCCATCCAACATATCAACTGAAAGGAACAAGTTCAATGGTTTTTATAATAAACTGTAGTATCATCTCTAAAAGGTATCAGTGATAGAAGAGAAACTTACAGAACTCGAAGATGCCTTAGACCAGCAAAGTCGGTCTTGGTGATTCTTGTGATGTTATTTCCATTAAGATCCCTAAGAAGAATAATTTATAAGTAGCAAAATTAAAACACTAAAAAGCTAACTTCAAATTGTTTTGTTTTCATATGCACAGCATTTTGAGAAATCGGGGGATGTAAATGAACCCAGTGACCTATTCCTACAACTAACACTGTCTCAGTTCCTGACTTCTGAGTGACTGAACAAAGGTTTATCTTGGAAGTACTAATTTTGAACTTTGTAATAAGATACCCTTGCAAAGTCAGTTTTGCCTGCCATTATAAAACTCACATTTATATTTAACAGTATAGAAGAGTCAAAACCTATGTGAAAGTGGTTATAATAGCATTTAGAGAACAACTGAAGCTATTATATATACGCTACCGCATTTGTTTGGTTGCTACAAAAACTAAACAAGTGACTGAAATCAATACAATTTCCACCAGTTTTAAGCAACTTTCAGCTTTCTTAATATTGCTACAAATGCAGAATATGGCTTAATTTTCTATAGAAAACATTAGCTTTCTAACAAGCCTAAGACTGTTGGAGGATAAGTGATGAGAAACATGATTTTGTGACAACTAAACTCTTCACTTGCTGCACAAGAACCTATACAGACTGCAGAGTGTATTCAGAAGCAACTGAAAACTGTATTTAGGCCCTAGCATTTCTATTCTTACTTCAGCACTACTTACTCTTCTGGAGTTATATGCCCATTTTTTCAGAACGTTTTGGAGATATAAACTTCACACAATTCCAATCACTACAAATAAAACCAGACTTGTCAACTGCTGAGGCAAGCCATTAGGAAGTGGTATTACATGGAAACTACCCTAACAATTACAGCTCATTCCCACCCTGGTTAGGAACAAAATGTATCTATTTTGCGTGTGTGTTTATACCACATGTAGCCAAGTCGCTACTGTGAAGAAACCGCACAAGTCTCAGCAAAAATGTGTCCCTGATAACACTTCCTGATGATATTCATCACTCGAGATGTGTTCATAAGTCAACATTTAAATGACTTATTAGAGAGCAAGAAATAATGTGTTCACCTTTCCCACTCCCTAGACCCCTCTGAAGAAAGACTTACATGATAAATAACCGACCACATGCTTGCTGTCTCTCAAGACTAGAAAATACTCTAGCCAGAGGGTACACGAACAAGAAGCAGATGGGGGAGGGATCATAGTTAAGGCACGACTGCGTGCCGTGTGAGTGGCAACGAGGCTAAAAAACCCCAGCCTGCCCTCGCCCAGAGACAAATGCGTGCTTGTGCCGGGGCAGAGTCCTGCCGGGCTCCAGTCTCACGCCAGGACAGCGGGCGGACAGCGCGGCCCTCGCCCGCAGCCCCGCGCGGAGTCACCGCGGTACCCGCGGCCGACGGGGCGGGAACAAGCGTTACGCGCCCGCGGAATGCTACCGCCCGCCCCGTGGCCTACCTGTACCCGCGGAGCGCCGCGGCCCGGCTCTAGCCCAGCGCCTCGGGAAAAGAAAGCTGCAATAGCAAAGTTTGTCGGGAAAAGGGCGCCGGCTCGAGGAGAGGCCGCTCCGCCGCCGCCTCGGAGCGCCCCCCGGGCCGCGGTGGTGTCCGCCCCGCCGTCTCCCATCAGGGAACCGCGCTTCTCAGCGCGGCTCCCCAGGATGAAAGACAACGGCTGGAAGCGTCGTTCACCTCTCTCGCCCACCTCCCTCCGCGCATCGTCGGCGGCAAAGGAAGGGAACAGAGCCCTCCCAAAGGGCGTCGAGACCCCAGACCGGCCGGGATCCAGGGGCCACCTCTGCCAAGCCAGCCGGCGGGAGCCCTGACGGGAGCCTAGGGGCGCTTGCCGGGTTACTTACAGCCTCTCGGTGTTGCGGGGGATGTTCCTCGGGACGCCGCGAAGCGCCAGCCCGTGACAGTCCACGGTGCTCCCCGAGCAGGAACACTGAGCAGGGCACGGCTGCGGCGCCACCTCGCCCGCCATCGCCAGCAGCAGCCCTAGGGACAGGGTGAGCTTCCCCCAGCCGCACATCATCACCGTCCGCTGCCGCCCGGCCGGGGCCCGCCGGCCTCGGCCCCGGGGAGGCGCGGGGCGCACCGCCCTCCTCCTCGCTGCGGGGAGCGCTCCGGCAACTTTCAGGGTGCAGAGAAAGCGAAGTCTTTTCTATCCAAAGCCGAGCCAAGAAAACAACCCCGACAAAGTGAGGTGGGTGGCAGCGATCCGCGATGAAGGCAACTTCGCTAGAAGGGGGGGGCCGGCCCGGGCCCTCCTCCCTCGCTAGCCCGTCGGGTGGTGGGGGGAGAGGCGCCACTTGAGTCTCGTCTTCACACTCTCCCTGCGAAGGCGAAGCAAACCCACGGACTCAGGGTACGGTGGATCTGGGCTAGCTCTTAATCTGCTCCTTTGCAAGCCGTGACTCCCCTCCGAGCCCCTGGCTGGAGGCCGCACAAGCGGCGCGCTTCCTCTGCGGCGGCCCGCGCAGCGCGGCAGCCGCTCCCACGCGTGTCCCCCGCCGCGGGCCGCTCACAGCCCCACGGGGGGCGGCGGCGGGGCTGACACCGCGCACACACCGCCCTGCCAGAGGCGCCTCAGCAAATCATACCCCTCTCGCAGGCATTCATCAAACTGTCTCACGAAAGAGGAGGGAGGGGAAAAAAAAAAAAAAAAAAAAGTCAAACACACAAGATGATGTTGGGCTTGGCTTTCCACCCCCCGCGCCCCCTCCTGCTGTAAGCTCCCAAGCCAAGTTTAGCAGGAAAGGGCTGGTCTAGAGAACGATAATAAGCAGTCGAGAAGTGATTCGTTGCCCTGCTAGAAGGGAGTTCATCCACGACCTTCTCCTCGGTGACAGATCACAGCTATAGATCCTTCTGTGATCCCAGGAGCACGGCGAGACAGACCAGATGTGCGGCGAGAGCGGGAGGGGTGGGGGGTGAGGGGGGTGGGGGGTGCGTTATTCTACTCCCCGTGGTCTCCCGGATACCGTGGCTTTGCTGCGGCAAAGGCACCTGATGGGAAAGGTGGGAACTGCTCAGTCCTTCCAGGTGAGGGCAGTTCAGCAGCTCCTGGGGTCGCTGCAGCAAAGGGAGCAACTTTCCTTCTCTCCCGGAGCCCACGCCTTGGGAAGGGTTTGCGCTCCTTCCCCCGATCCCGCCAGTGCACCTGAGCTGTCGGTGCTGTTGCCGAACAGCTCGGTCCGGCTCTCGCCTCCCTCGCGGCGGCGCTCCTCCGGCGCAGAGGGAAACGGCGGAGAGGGCCGGGGGCTAAGGGGGAAAAGCGGGCTAAGGGAAGCGACACGCCGGCTCCTTCCCTCGTACCCCGAGTCTCTCCGCTTGAACAATAGGATGGCACCGCCGCACGCAGGCCGGCTCTGCTCTCCTCCACGCAGCAAGGTGCCCGCCGCCGCTCGTGGAAAGTGCTGCCCGAGAGCGGCCGCCAACCGAACCGCCGCCGGCACCTCGCCAAGCGCTCCCCGCCTCCGCCGCTCGCCGGCCCGGCGCGGCGCTCTCGCCCCGCTCCCACGGAGCCGGCAGTCCCCCACGCGCCGCCCTATATAGGGGCGGCGGGGCCGCGCCTCCTCGGCCCCGCCCGCAGCGCTCCGCGCCTCTCTCACTGGCTGTATCGCCGCCCGCCCCGACCGGCCCGGCCCGGCCCCGGCACAGCGAGCGCGGGGGGGGCGAGATGAGGGGGAAGCTTCGCAGCGACGCGAACAATGAATGAAAGTTCGGGGAGCGCGGCGGCGTTGGCGGCACCGGGGGAAGCAGGTCCCCCCCAACCCCCAGGGAGCGCGGCGGAGCTGCCTCTCCATCCCCTCGCCGCACGCAGCGTGGAGTTGTTGCGCGGAGTTTCTCACGCAACCGTAGCCTGCGGGTGTCAAGCGCCCCGCGAGGGTGAAAGGAGAGGGAGCGGGGCCCAGGTCCGCCGCTGTGCCTGTGTGTGTTTTGCTTAGAGAGGGTAGGGGACTGAAACGTCGCCTGATGCACTTGTAAATATCTCGAGCGTCTCACCGAGGGTCGTCTTGTCTGTTTTGTGCAGCAGTCGCTAGGAAAGAAGAAAGAGGATTTTCTTGGCGTTTCCTTCGATTGCATGTTAGCGGGAAACACACCAGAATCTCTCGTAAATTATTTAAGAAAATTAAACAAAATGGTCAAGGCTTGTTCCATGTGTTAAAATACGTTGAGTAGCAATATTAACGCTGCTGTTCTAGTTTAGAAAACATCTTCCATTTCGAAAAAAAAAAAAGAAAAAAAAAAAAAAGAAAAAAGTAGTATAAATAGAGACAATGTCCTTGATAAATTTTCCAGGTGTTATCTATTGTCAGAGCAACTTTAGCATTCTTAGGAAAATACTAAGTGCATCAGATTCAAATAAATTTTAACTGGTTTTAGTTTTATGTGCTTATGAATTCAGTTCAACTCAATTTGTAACAGCTCTCGAGATCCCAGTATTAGGTGAAAGTGATTTGTCTTTCATAGATGGCAACCCCCAGCGGGGATGACTAAGCCTTCAGCAAGGTGTAGTTTGGAAATGCTCAAGGGAGTCCCTAGTTTTTTCCATATGGCTGGGTCCAGCTGAGTCTCTTCATCCCTGGGGTCTCTGCTGTACAATCCCTGCAAGAGGCTTACTGTCTCTTTTTTGCCTGTTACCAAGAGGACAAATTCTGTTCACAGAAACACGATTCTAGATCTGAGTTAATCTGCTGAAGTGGAAGCCAGTAAAGTTGCCCTTGACTACTCTTACTGTATAATGTGAGCCACAATAAAAATCGCTAAAAAGTTACACACCAACAAGAAACTTCTATTTTTCCATCCATTTGTTTAGATGGTGTCCAGTAAATATGACTGCTGCGCTGGTCTCAGATGCTGATAATGACATCTTAGGTTTTATAGAAATGCAAAAATGCTCCCAATTTTTTAGGTTGACGCAGGAAGGAGGGTTCAGTGACTGTAAGGAGAATGCATCAGCTTCCATGAACAAACGCTTTTCACTCTTTTTTTTCCTCTTTTATTGTTTTAGGTCTTTACAAAGGATTTAGAAAGGATTTTGCAAGTTTATAGCAAGCAACATAAAAAAAACTTAATCTAGCATATTGCTTTCATGCTTCTACTAAAATCCTTTATCTTATAACTCCAGGCAGACAAAAAAAAAAAAAAAAAAAAGAAAATACAAATGTTACCCATTCAGTATTTTTCATTATTTGTTTCAAGTACCATCAATCCTGCCTAGTGCTGCAGAAGGCACAAAGAGAATATAATAATTCTCAGAAATGAATCAATTCTTAAAGTGTTAAGCATTGTTAAACTACTCTATGCAGAGCTGATTCAAAATCTAAACTGGTCTTAATGTACTTGATTTTCAAAGAGAAGTAGACTAAGTACAAGCAAGATCAATTTTTATTCCTATTTGGGGGGTTCATTGATTTTTAGCATGCCCACCTTTGAAGCATACCTTTCATTCATTCAGATTGATTTTTGTGAGTGTCTTGCCTGCCAGCACATTGAAACTCTCTCTTTGTGATTTAAACTCTTCAACAGGAGTGCTCCCAATGTCTGAAATTGTCTGAGAACAGGGCCGCCTTCTGTCAGACATGGTAGAGTGTCAGTTTTGGAGAATGAACCTTGCCTCTGTTGCCTACAGAATTAGTTCTAAGCCACTTACAAAGTTATGAGGGAAAATATTCCCACAGAGGAGGAAACTGGGGAAAAATTATAACAATATAAACAATTAGAAACATTCATTGTTGGAAGAGAAAAATTTTTGTTACAGCCATTTCAGAAAATACTGACAGCAGCTAAAAGTAGCTTTCTGTTCTTCAGACTTTGTTGTACAACATTCCACCCTTTGGAGGGTAATCCAAGAGGGCACTAAAAAAAACCCCCAAAACCTAAGAAGATCAGAACTATTAGCATAAGGAGATCAAATTCAGTAATAGGTAACACCTTCAGACCAGGATCCAGAATATTAAAATAGAAAAAGCTGCTACTCACAGTTGAGATTGGTAACAGTGACTACCTCTGTGCACAAAGCTTTGTGCTGTGTACGTACAAGTGAGCTCAGTGAAAACAGCTTTATAAGCATCACCATAGCTTTAAAAGCACAATATGCCTGTAAGATACTGATCCAAATAACTCATCAATTTGTAAATAACTGAAAATCAATGCTGTGATAGAAAAATGGACAACAGACGTATATCAAGAAAAAGCAGTAAAAACTATTCTACTTCCCTTCTTTGACATGGTAACTAGATTCTTGGTAAGAGGAAAGTATGATAGATGGTGATATTAGCAGATCATTTGCCACCATGCACATTAATATTCTTCTAAGCAATCTACTTAGATATAGTCAAAATGTAATTGTTGGAATGTGGACATTTTACCAAGTTGAAAAACCCAAACCCTATTTCAGAGTATAGTTGATGGTCAGTCTATGAACATAGAAAGTAGACTCTTTTAAAAAGCTGTTAAGACTATTATGCCACTGAATGATTCCATTAGTGATTGAAAATTAAGCAGAATTATTAACAGATGAAATCAGAATGTAAGGAGATTGCAAATCAGAATAAGAATGCAAAATTTTTTTTGTGAACTGGAGAAAACTCACAGGATTAGTAAATCTTAAAGAAGACATGAATGTAATATTTCATTCAGAAAAGAAATTCAAATGTATAAATGCAAAATGACTAGCTAGGCAGCAGCACTCCAGAGAGTAATAAGATGAAAATGTATCATCTTAAATTTATGATAAAGGAGATTACATTACAAAAAGGTGAGCATCATTCTGATAAGGTATATATTACATAAAGGAGTAAGCATTTAAGAATGCTGATTCCTAAAGCTTTATAAAATCCTTTGTTAACTTTTTTGGGTAGAATAAAGTACCATTAATCAATACTCATTATCAAATAAAGATATCTGGCTGTGTATATAAGGTGCTTATTCTTTATTATTACATATTTATAATTGAGGATCATCTATCACTTCCAGTCAGAATTGTGCATGGAAGTGAAGTAACAACAAAAATAAGATCACAATCCCTTGACTTTCTTTTAAGTAGACGTGATGTGTGAAAGGTAGAGGGAAAGTCGTATATTTGGGTTTTTTTAACTGGCAAATAAATTGTTTTGTCTGTTAATCTACTGTGAAGTTCATTGGCTATTTACCTGTAATGCAGAGACAATGCTAGCATTCAGATCAGAACAGAGGAAAATTGTGCCATGATCAGTACCAAACAACTCACAAGAAGAAGCTGACCAACAAGCACACATCACATAAACAATACAAGAGTCATGGGGAAATTATTAATAAAAAAAAAGTAGGAAAGAAAAAGGTTGCTGGAGAAAAATACAGACATACAGTGACAAGAAAAAAGCATGAACTCTCAACAGAAGAATGGGGAAATAATTTACAGCACTGCTGCATGCTTTTCCTTAAGAATCTTTTACAACACAGACACAACGGGATAGGTGCAACCCACTGGAAACCATGGATAATATTATTTAAATAGTATTCTGCTTATAATCATTCTGAACATTTACTTCTTTTGACAGTGTCATTGAATGAATCTGAGCCTGCATTTTCTGAGCTTTGACTGTTATGGCACTTCAGAGTGGACTACAGCCTAAAGATCATCTTGGAAATAGTAAGTATACCCACACAGCATTTTAGGTCAAAAAAGATTTTATTTAGTTGCTATCTATCTTCTCTGGTTGTTAGTTAATCAAATTTAGAACAGGTCTGAAATACCTCCAAATTAAATACATGATTAAAGCAAACTTTAGCTGGCATCAGGAAGTGGGTATAGGGCCATGTCTGTGTTTGTACAACTTCTCCAAGGGAGCTAAGGATCAAACTTCTTGACTTCTTTGAAACAACACCCATAATAAACATTACAACTGGTAGTAAATATTTCAGAAATGTATCCTTACATCTAAAGCTGAGTGACCTGAGGTTTATCCAATATCAAAGAGACACTATCAAATTTTTAAGGTCATGGATTTCACACTATAAAACCTTTAGGCTCCTGTGGAGCCATCTAGAGCCTCACAGTGCCTTAACATAAGCTATGTTTGGAAATTTATTTGAAAAATTTCCTGGGTTTTAGGAGCTGAAAATTAGAACTTTGAATAACTCCATTATCATTCTAATGGAATAGAGTGGATTTATTTCAGTTTCTCAAATAAGTAGAACTTCAAGTACTCTGTGCATATTTGTTTTATAGCAAGACTCTAATTTGAATTTACTCCTTTATGAAAAATATTTACAATACCTTATGACTAGGTCTGGAAAAATCTAGGGAGGGAGCAAATGGAAGTGTCTGAGCTGGGTAAACAGTCATATTGCACAACCCAGCCTATTCACACTGCTTCATTCAGATTCACTTATGCTTAGATTTCAAATGCAACATGGGATTAATTCAAGATACCTAGGCTAAATTTTATTATGCTTCTTAGTAAATTAAGGAGCTATATGAAAGGCTGTCCAACCAGCAGTAGTTGTGTGATGCTGTATAAATTGATAAATCTATCTAATATATATTAAGAAGACTAATTTCCAAAGGATAAACAATCAGGATACTGAAACTTAAAGGGAGAATGCAAGAAGTGCTTCAGTAGATAAACCCAGCAGAAGATAAAGTAGTCTAACATTACCAGTTTTTTCCATAAATTCTTACACAAAAGATAAAACAATTTTAAAACAATTTTAAAACAATTAATTTAAACATTTTCCTGAAACACAGATCTTGGTGTTTTATAGTCAGTATTTATTATAATGTATCTTTATCTACCAGAAAAAGTCTCATAATTTGTACTAGCAAAGTCTTTGACCCTTACCAGTGACCTCTCAGGTGCTATCAAATGTAGAAAATCTGATAGCTGTTGTATGTTCAATACTCCAATGACATAGATTAATGTACACACTATATTAGTTATCTTGCGTGGGATGGCACAAAAGACCTCATCCACCTCTTGCAGTTTAATAACTGTGTCATTTCAACTAAAAAAAAAAATACACTTCTGTAATTTATGTGAAACTTGTATTTGAGAATCCTAACTCCCAATTTAGTGTGCTCAAACTCTTAGGAATTCATTACACTTCAGTATAAAAGGGATTATTCAAATTTTCAAGCCTGACATTTTGCATGAGACAGACCACTGAAGCTGATATTTCTGCATGAAGGCTGATTTGTGCCAAGATAATCATACCCTTGCAGGGTGGAGGATGTAGTCTCTTGCCATCAAAAGTAACCAGGAAAACTCAAATCTTTAAACAATTTGGTTTTGGCTTCATTTTGGCTATTTACAAACACAAACGTAATTTTCACAGCAAGCACACTCATGCTACTTTATGTGCATTTGTTTCAGTGTTAATGTTTGGCCTTTAAGTTAGATTGCTATTTTCCTTCCCTGGGGATTGCCATCCTAATGTAGTTATAAATAGAGAACATATTCTTTCTCACAACTTTCATCTTGTCAGTCTTCCTCTGTTGTAACTGAATCTAAGGATAAAATGGTATTACTTCTTGAGATTAACCGTAACCTATTCCATCAATGCGACTTTCTATCACTGTCATCTAGGAGCAAAGGTAGAACACTTATACTTGGCACAAGGGAATAAACTATAACTGTTTTTTTCACCCTTTCATAATGACCTTTGCAAGTCTTCTCCAGCTTCTCTTCAAGACTTATGTACAAACCTATCTGTCCCACTGTGATTAGTAAGGATTTGCCCATGTTCACCTCATTGTTGTTAATATCACTGAAGATTTCGGAAACAATAGATTTTAGATTTTATTTAGTCTTTCCTTCCCTTTCAGGTTTCATGTCAAATGGATGAATCTGATGGTACTACAAAAGGTACTTTTTTTTCTGCAATTTTACATTGAGATGGCTGGTTCTCTTTATAAAATTTGTTGGTTTTTTAAAGTGGGAAATATTGTGAAAAAGCATGGGCTGTCTTTCTGTAATTCCCCTTTGCCTCTCTGTGAGTGAAAATTGAGTCATTTCATTGTTAACCCTTCTGCTGACCATACCAGAGCTTGCACTGCTTTCTATCATCTCTCTGAACAGTCTATTAATAATTATTTTTTTTTTAAAAAAAGTATATTTTGAGATCTTCCAGAATATATTTCAGTTGAAATCTCTCTATCCACTGATCTTGCTGTATTCTAACATGGACTGGACATTTCTGTATTTGCTGTTTGTAGAGGCTGTATCTTGTGAGAGGAGAGAATAAGGTTGGGTTTGTGGAGGGGCTTTTCTGGAGAAATGGGGGAGAGGCTGCTTGTAAAATGTCTGAGTTGATCTCCTAAAACTTTTCTGGCACTTTTCCTGGAAGAAAAAAATTATTATAACCTGCTTTTGTCTAAGCATACAAAATCTTTCCAGCATGTATTATTTTTATTATGTGTGCACTCCTTATATTTGTCTCTTTATCAGCGCATGAAATGCGATAATGTATTTAATTGTATCTGATCAGGATTTAGCATTTAGCTCTTATGAAAAAATTGTGTGTTTATAAGAGAAAGGATCAAAGACTTTATTTATTTTTTTTTCTGCTGTTTCCCCTTGATTATACCTGCTGGATAGAAGTGAAGACATTAGAAAGCAAAGACTACAGAGAAGTAGGGCAGAAATGCATACCTTCATTTCCCAATGGAAAGGGCAGAAGTCATGATTTGTATGTCTCAGTTGTAACATTTTTCACTATGCAAATTGCTGTTGCTAACAGCATATGCTAACGGTATGGAGTAGAAGTTTCACTGAAGACCTTTAGAATCCTACCTATTGAAAGATATTTGGTCTCTTTGTATTCCATAGCAAGTTTTTTTCCACAGCTGCAGCGAGAATTGTGAAGCTAATTCTAAGAAAACAGAGTACTGTGAAGATTAAAAGAGACAAGGAATTTTTTTTCACATGAACAGTTCTCTCATTGAAAAATAGTGTTTCTGATCAACAAATGGTATTTGGGAATTCAAGATTATTTTATAAGCAGTGTTGACTGAAATAACAAGTGGTGTTTTATTTTAGTTGAAATTTTCTTTTTTATGTCCTCAAACCTAACAATTTTTATTTTTCATTTGAAATTAAGATTGGCTGTCTGATTTATTTATTTATTTTAAAATATTATTTGTTATAGAAAATAATCAGAAAGGAAAATGTCCTGACCTACACTTAACTCAAATTTTCTTCTGAAATATCTTCTCTGGTTTTGCTATAGTTGTGGAGTTTAAAAATAATTAGTTACATACATCCAGTCTCCTGTTTCCTGAGGCATCTCTAAGCAGAATCTTTGGATAATACTTGGGATAAGTATGTAAAGAGCTAAGTTTTTAACATTTTGATGGTGGGACCCTGTTACAGCCATTTAGAGTGGATGTCAGAAATTGATAAAAAATCTTCAGCAGAAGAAAAAAAATCACTGCAGAGAGTTCTGTGATTCTAGTTTGATTTTCCACTAGTATGGAGAAGAATTAGATATTCCTGAATGCAATAGGCATCAGATTTCATCATCAAAGTATTCCTGAGCCACCAAGCAGTGGTTTAGATTTGTTTGCTATTTTAAGAAATATTTCTAGAAAAAATGGTTGTAGAATGTAACACCAGAATGACTGATCAATTCTTCTAAACTCAAATAAAAAGAAACAAGAACAACTACATAATATCATTTGACATATTCAGGAACTAGTTTATGAGCTCAGCTGATCTGAGATCTTTGATTCATTAAAGAAAAGAAGGCTTGTAATAGTTTCAAGTGAAGAGCTTAATTTTGATCTGTATTCCAAGCATGAGCAAAGACAATGGTTTCAGATCCAGACTTATGAATAAGCAACTCAAAAAAAAAAAAAAAAAAAAAAAAAAAGAGATTAAAGCAGAGGTGTCAGGACTTAATATGTTTTATAATTCTCAGCTAAAACCAAATGTTTTTACTAATAAAAATGAAGAACATAGAAAGAAGTGGGGTTCCACTAAGAGTGAGGTGAAGCTGAATATATTCTAGAGATACTTGGGGAAAGACCACATTGTCTGTGCTGGTACAAGCTTTACCTCAGAGAAAAGGGTAACACAGGTGTGACACTAGACATTTAGGTACATATAAGAATTTAGGATATGAAGAAAACAACCAGAATGATTACTGTGAACAAAAAAAGCAGATATTATTGAAAGACACACTGGGAAAGGTCATTTGAAAAAAAATTCTTATGCTCATTGGCTGAGCAAGATTATCAGACTATTTCTGTTAACTTACTTCTAAGGATAAATTGCAGGTATACCTAAAGGATAATTAATTTTTTTTCCCAAGTGGATTACAAGTAGTTTTGGAAATTTGGAATAAGAAAATGAAGATTATTTCACCCATTTTAAATAACAAGTTGGGTTTTTTTGTTGTTTTGGTTTGGTGCTGCTTTTGTTTGCTTTTCGTGGGCTTTTTTGGGTTTTGTTTTTTAAACTGAGAACAGTCTTTAAATAAACTTTTTTCCACCTTTCAAAGACTAAGATACTTGTATAATGCTAAACATAGGAATATTTTTGTTGAAATCACAGAGTCCACTTTTTAAAGTTGAAAATATAGACTAATATGATTCCTCTCATGCAGGATTAGATATCTTGGAATAATTTCATAATTTGAAATACTTGAATGCCCTGATAACAAGGGTACTATTCACCAGAATTCAGTTATGCAAAACAATGTCTCATCTGAAATATATCACTTCCACTGGCCCAGTGGGCCTGATAGTAATGCAGAATATTAATTCAATTAATTGAAGTAATTAATTAATTAGAGCCTCAGAATAAAGGGCTCCTCTTCTATGTCTTCTGCTAACATCCACAGAATCATTTATAAATGTCCTGAAATTGTCTTTCTAACAAGTATGAACTTCATGTAAAATACAAAAGAGGAGTTTAACCACTTAGAAAGAAATACTTCAGGTAAGCAAGTACAGCTTAACCACACAGTTTGCAAAGAAATTCATGTCCATGGTGTAAGTGCAGCATACTTCTTTGCCCCATCACAGGAATGTCTTTATTAACACAGTGATGAGGAATGAAAAGAACTTCACATCTACATTTGAAACAGGAAGAAAGTTGTATGAAATACAAAGTATTTTTTTACTATGTATAAACAGCAAATTAAACACTGAAAAGTATTTGTTCCTCTACTAGCATTTTTAACCGTTTCTGTGAATGATTCCTTCAGAACCAGTTTTTCAACATCTACAAAAACAGTAATTCCTTTTATCAGGACTTAGCTTATTAGAACAAGAAAGAGACAAACTTGAGAAATTATTTTCAAACTGCTAAATCTCCTGGATTATTTCAGCCTGGAAACTCCATTTTACCACCTCTCACACTCTCATTTTGCAACCTCAGCCATACTAAATAATTTCCTCAAGCTAATAAATGCTGAATTTATATGGCAGTCTTCACCTTGATCCTCATCTCAGTACGGTAACTGCTGCTTTGGCAGAGGCCTGCTGGGTTGTTGTGGTTTCTCTATCCTACTGTGGGTTTTATGTATTTAAACGTGCTGGTTTCTTGTATTATTAAAGTCTCTCATTGGGGCAATATTATTGTACAGGAGTGTTGATTTAAAGAGAAGCTTTTCTGAACACACAAATTCACTGTCAGTAGCCAGCAGAAGGCAGAAGAAAATATTCAACACTTTGTTGTCACTTTGGATGCAATACTCTGATCATCTGTCTAGCCCAGAAAACCTCAGTGGGACCCATGAATTATAGATCATCAGTACAGAGGTTAACAGCTGGGAAAAAATACATACTTGAAATCAGAAGTATCTGAATCATCTTTGTTTTTGTTTGGTTTGGTTTTCTTTGGTTTTTTTTTTGTGTTTTGTTTTGTTTTGTTTTTTTCTATTCAGAGCACAGGCAAAATTTCCAGTGCCTCTGTTACTTCAGTCCTTGAGGTATATGTATTGTGATAATAAAAGCAGAGACATTCTCCACAGGGCTCTGCTTCCTTCAGTACACAAAATGAATGGCATTTAGTTTATAAACAGTCTTTTGCATTTCCCATATTATTCATTGTGCAGTTGGGGTATTTCTCAGCCCTCACATTGTTTTTTGTATTTACACAAATCATACCCTGTGCTGAAAACAAAATGGTAATTTTAATCCTGAGTTTTTTGCACAATGCTTGTCACTTTAGCATCTGATGTACTTCATAAATATTTACAACAACATGGGAAGCTGTTCATTAATCATCATTCTGTATTCACAAAGAAATTAAGGACTGAAGTTTTCACTAAATCTTAGGTGCCTGGCTTGAGATATCTATTACCTGAACTTTTAGTTGTTAGTATTAGACACTTCTGCTTCACATTATCTGTACTTGATTGCAGTTCCAAACAAGACCTCAGCCCCTCTTTCCTTTTAGAGGTTCAGAATCTCAGTGAACAAGGTTTGCAGCAATCCAGTGCTGTCTGAAGGATAAAAACCAATTTTTTAAATGATTTACCATGTCTGATTCCCATCCAGATTCAGACAGAAAAAGATATATATTCTTGGCATACCTCTGACAAAGACTACTCCCACCAAGACTGAAATTCAAGATGACTCTTCAAATCATGGATGACAAAGTTTTTCAGAAGAGATCAAGCCTTACTACTCCACCCCCCTCATAAAAAGCAATCAGAGGGGAGGGAGGAGAGGAAAAAAAAAAGAAAAAAAGAAAAAAACAAAATCCTGAACTACTTTGAAGCTGCTCCTAAAAATGAAGTGTGAAATAGACCCATAGAGTTTTTATGGTGGCTGGAGTCTGGCAAAAGTTTATATAGCAGTGTAAAGAAGACCTTGTAATGATGGATGATACCACTAGCCTTGCCTGTAATATAAAAAATATAGTCACTGTTTGCTTCTTCTTATAAAGGCAGCTCTTCTTCCTTCTCAGAAACTTCAACGTGCTATTCCTCAACTATTCATTCCTATGGAGATGTGACCTGCCTTGTTCTGTCTTCATCCCCTGCTGTTTTCCTTCTACAATCTGCCCTGGCAGAAGACTGTGGGTACATCTGAGGGGGCAAAAGGGCATCAAATTGCTGAATGGAAGTAATTAGACTTCAGGTGAAAGAGGATATATAGCATAAAACAGATCATTGCTTTTGCTTATAAATATAGATTATCCATTTTCCTTCTGATTTCAAAACCAAGTCCTCAACTGCTGTGACTGATAAGCAGGGAGTGATGTTAGGACAGAACAAAATAAGAACTAAATAACTGGAAGAAGATAAGGAAGAGTTACCAAAGAGGTAACTGGAGGAGGAGATGGGCCTTTTTTTTTTTTTTTTTTTTTAAATCAGGCTTTCCAGCAGAAAAAAAACAAACCCAAACATATTAACTGATTGCTCAGCTTAGGAACTGAGTAGCATGAAGGGAGAAAAGAGTTGATCTAAGTGTTGTGCAGTTGTAGGAGGCACACAGGATACACTGCTTGTGTCCACTAGATTTGGCCTTTACAGTTACACTTCATACTGCTCATTTCAAACAAACCAAAGTCAGCAAATGATGTGCTTAATTTTTATTCTTTGCTTAATAAAGATTTTGTGCAACATTGAATAACTATTATACAACATACTTCTATTTCTCATACTTAAATGTACTTCCTGTCTGCCTGGCTTAACAGGAGCGTTTCAGGGTTCTTACACAGAAGGATGTAAACTCATGATAAAGTCAATTCTTGACCTCATTGAAGCCAGTGGTAAAACTCTTGTATTTAATGGGAAAGGGATTTCATCAGAGTATTTAGCTTAATTTCTAGCTGTTGTTTATATTCATGTGTATTTCAGACATTTCACTAGTACAGAAATGTCCTATAATTCTGTAGTAGTAAGTTTTTCACACCCTCATTCTTTTTTTTAGATTGAAACTTTAAGTAACTACATTAGCGCCATAAAGTAAAATTAAATTAAATAAAAATTACGCATAAAAAGAAATACTAAAACATGGAAAAATACAAAAACATTTTAATACTTTTAAGACCTCATGAAGGCCACAGCATAGTTTTCAGCCAAAATACTTCTAAAACTGGCAGCCACAAGAACCCTGGAACACCCATGTGGAAACATGTTTTTAATTTTGGAGTAAATATTTTTTCCTCATACATAGCAGTCTTTCCTTTAAATAGTATAAGACAGCCCAAAATAGAGAGGAAGATAAGCATTTTTGTTGTGCAATTAAAAAATTAATTATACATAGCTATAAACAAAGTCACATCTGAAAAGTTTTGAAAAATAGTATCCTGAGGTGCATTAAGAAAACTGTGTCCAAGCAGGTGTAGGAAGGTTCTCATCCTGATGATCTGATTTCTATTCTATGCTTTTCCTAGAGGCAAAATGATGTGCTTCTTATATGTTTTCTCTGTTCAGCTGCATGTGGGGTGTTATGCTGCTTTATGTGGTAAAAATGTATGGTCACAAGTTTCCCAACCATATGCCAGAAAAAGTTCAGAGAAAGTTAACAATAGTGTGATCAATAGTGTGAAAAATTATACACAGACGTTGAAAAGATTGCCTACGTAGAAAATAGTGCATAAAATGCCTATAATCAAGTAGAAAAAAATAATGAGTAGTATGAAGTATTAGAAAATAGCATATTCAACTGAAGTTGAAGTTGATAGATTAAAAATCAATAAGTATTTTTGTATAGTACATAATTATTCACTATCACTGTTAGTCACAGAGAGTTTCAAGGACATGCAAGACTGAAATCTCTTCACATATTTACATATATATTTCAACATTGTCCAGAATAAAATTTAACATCATAATTTTGGAAGACATTTTAAATTCCTGGCTCAGTATCTCTAAATATAGATCACATGAGAATGCTTAACTTAGATTTGCCTTCAACAGAATTTTGCTGAACATTTTTATCAGTAAATAAAATGGGGCAGTGATGAAGACAAAATAATGGTCTAAACTTTCTATTGGTCTAATCCAGCACAGACAGTGTTTGTCAATAGATGTGTTGCCAGGATGTTATGTGACAGAAAACTGAGGAGCACAGAGGCACCACAGCAAGGTTGCAGAGGGAACCCCAATAACCTAAATAGAGAAGCAAGCCCCAGCCCCACAAAGGCTGTCCCAGGAGACTGTCACCTACTGGGCAGGGGAGACATCCGTTGCGATGAGTCAGTGGAAAGGTGTCTCCAGAGCACTGTTGGATTGAGAGTTACTGCCTGTGGTTCTCATTATGGGATACAGGGAAGGGCATATGGGGATTGTACCAGACAGTGTGCAAACGTATGTTTAGGATAATGAGTACAATTAGATGTTTAGGGGAAAGATTAAAGGTGTGCCTTTCGTGGGTGGGTATCTCAGTGTGTTATTGCTATTGAATAACAAGCCAGTCTCAGCAGTGGATAGGGTAAGAGGCTTGGGAACCTGGTATTGGAGTGTCCACAAGTCTGAGCTGGATACTGGAGGAACAAGAAGGTTTGAGTTGGAGAGATTGGATTAGGGTCAGCTACCAGTGAGGTCTTTAGAGCAGCTATCAAGAAGACCCATTTTTATCTGTGTGCTTGTGAGGCAACTGCTAAGCAATCTGATACTGACTGGAGGTGGGACATGGAGCAGTGGCAGTTTTACCTCTGCTGTGGTATTGTGGTCTCTGTGTGGAGACCACTAACAGGTTCAACAATAGATTTCATAAAGGCAGTATAAAATTAAAAATAAAAATATCTTTCTCCCATTTTGTTCTGTATAAATACTGACCAACAAGTAAAACATGCTGTTGATCATAATGACTGCATTCTGCTTGTACTGCATTTTCCAATTACTTATGCTGAATTATCCTTGGACGTTACTGCTTTTTATAACATCTTTAGTTTCAAAATATCCTACTAACATGAAAAATACTATCATTGTTTATTAAAAGAAACCTCTATTTACCTCTTAATGTTGCTTTTATTTATGATCACTGTACCCGCCTCTGACATTACAAATCTCCTCATGGCATAAATTAGCAATATAATTTTAAAAACTGAAAGCTTCTCTGGAGCTTTTCAGAGGAGATCACATTTACTTTACAGTTGGTTGTTAATTGCTTTAGTGCCTAAGGATGTACAACATATGTCCTGCAAAGAGGCACCCATATGGTTATACAGTGTATGTCCTAGCACTCTGTTGCCACAGACTAGAAAACAGACTTCTATTTAAAATGCATGGCCCATTGCATGATGGAAGGTGTGACATATAAAGAATTGTAATTGACAACATTGAAGCCCTTCACCTGTCACAGTGCTGTGGTAAGAGGATATGTACTCTCTTTTGCTGAGAAGGGGAGAGGAGAAAAGATTGCCTTCAGTGATTTAAACAATTTAAAATATTGTATAATTTTGTTTGGAGGAGATTTTATTTCTCAACTGCCTGATTTATTCATGTTAGTGTAACTCAACTATAACTCAGTTTTGATTCAAAAGTGTCCTGGTTTCACTGGGACAGAATGGTAGGCCAGCCACAGTCTGCAGGCCATTAGCACTTTGGAGTAAGCCAGAACAGCTGACTTGAGTTGGTTACATTTATGGTTATTCCATACCATAAATGTCATGCTTATTATAAAGGGGGGGGGAATGGAATAAGATGCTGCTTATTCTCTCCCCCTCACTGCACCCATCTCTCCTCACCCCTTGAGAGTCTTGATTACCACCCTGCTCCTGAGGACAGCTCTCCTGTTTATTCTGTCTGCTGTGAATTTTCTGGGCTGTGTATAACTTTGTATACTTCATCTTTGCATTTATATTAATTCTGATATTTCGTTAAATACGTTTTTATTTTAACCCATGAGTCTTCTATTTCCCCATTCCCCTTCTCTGCTGGTTTATTAGGCAATAGAGCAACAGCAATATTTTAGCCCTGGACACGGGCTATACATAGACAAAAAAACTTTAAACAAGTTAGTAGAAGAAAAAGTTCAAGGGTATTCACTAGTCAAATGAAAGCAGATTTTATAAGGCAATGAAGCTTTTAAGGAAGCAGGTGATTAAGGACATGTTTTTAAAGTATCTCTATTTTTAGAGACCTAAATACTAAATAGTCTAGCTTTTAGCCTTTTAGATTTCTGGTGAATATTATGGACATATCTGAATATTCAAAAAAATGAAAGAATATGTATGACTATGAGAAACTCAACAGTTGTTGTGGATGACCATCTTAAACTAAGGCAAACCTATTCCAAAAAAATAATTGCACTCTGGCACTCATGTTCAGTCTTCAGTCTACTTAGCTTTAGCTCTCTCAATTAAATGCTTGGGTAAGGAACTAGTCTAAGGAAAAGATTGGTCTTGCCTAAACTTAGCTATTTAAAATATAGCATTATTAGACCCAGTGAGTCACCCTATCTGTAACCTGAGTTGTGCTTCAGTAGTGTTTTTCTGTCTTCATTGACTATGAAATGTAGGAGCACTCCTCCACCAGAGTCTTCAGGTATTTCACTTAAATGCTTAGGTTATGCGAGATAATTAAGGTTTATGTGACATTTGGCAGCAACCTGACTGCTTTTCTGGAATAACTGTTTCTCCTTCAGGTTACAATAGCATCCCTATCATTACCTTTTTTGAATTTCTGTTCACAAAGAATGAGAGTATATGACATTTAATTTCCCTTGTTTAATTTTCCCTATTGGTGTAAATTGTAACAGATCAACTTTAGTACTTTCTGTTTGAATTGGGGTTGGGTAGCTAAAAAAAATCGCAATGTAACAGTAACTCAGGGTGCAATAGTGAAGCAAGCCATTTCCAAACTCTCCTGTTTATCCAGACAATTTTTTTTTCTATTGTTTTCATGTTTATAGTAAGTTGATAACTGAAGAACTGCAGCACAGCAGAATTAAAAAGGCTTTTTGTGACAAGTGATTTTAAAATTCCATGCAGAAAATTTACTCAAAATGTTTTCATCTTCAGTTTCCAGAATTTTAAAAATAACAGGTCTGATAATTTAGAGAACTGTATCAGAACAGAGGTCAAGAGGCATTTAAGAGACTGAGTTAAACCATCAATTAATTGTCATCTTAAGGGCTTTTGCAGTCTTCCTACATTAATTTTTATTAGAATAAACAAATACTTCAGCTTTATTGAGTCAAAATACATTTCTTATTTAATACGGTCAGATGTAATTATAGGTTATATAAATATATATCATATAGTATAGAGTCCATGTCATTCTACATGTGACTATGTCTGAGTTTTTCCTCCTTCAGACCTACAACAGACAAAAGAATGCTTCCTTACTTTATTGTTTATTTCTTTTATACAATGCCTCTCTTTCAATTTCCTCTGTTACACATAAAAGCATCATTTGTGACTTCAGAAAGCCTTATTTAGCCTAGGTACATTCTAATCATTTACTGATAGTAATACCGTTCCATAAAGGGTTTTTGTTCTTACATTTTTTTCCACTTAATGCAATTCGTGAAGTCTTTCCCGGATTATGTCACTAAAATAAATTATTTAACAGAATTCATAGGAACTGATACCAGGAACATAATCTTGTAAATGCTCAGAGGAAGTTTCTCATACAAGTAGATTATTCTTTCACTGCATTACTGAATTCTTGCACCTCACTCTGAGCCATATGGTAATACCTACTGCTAGACATAAGGTTTCTAGGAATCTCATCTAGCTCTGTAAGGATGCTAGAAGCACATGGAGTTCAATGTTTGTTGGTTCAACACTTAGCTGGTGCAAAGCAAACTATCCTTATAATTTTCCTGTTGGGCAACCTGTTGTTACTCAAGTATCTCTGCTGGGCATGGGAGAACCCATTTCATTGCGGAGTTAGAAGAAAAGTGGTAGGTGGCTAAAATCAATGTTGCGCTGTCAAGGGTTAGGGCTGAGCCAGTCACTAGACCAATGACAGATGCTCTATTGTCCTTTCACAAATGGGAAGAGAAAGGGACTAAGGGAGAGATACTTAGGGACTAGAAAACTGACACAATTTTAATTGAAATAACAATCAAATGATGTGAAATATATGAAAAAACAATAGTGAATCCAACCTCCCTGATGGCAATTGAATCACTGTCACTGCTGATGCTGTTGCCAGGCACTGAGGAAGCCCCAGACTGAACTCAGTGACAGACAGGAGCTGTATTCCAGAATGCACAGATTAGGATGAAAGGCAGAATGGACAGAGGGATGCTATCCATGGAAGAAGAGGACTTAACCCTTGTGATCAATTAGATATGATTTTTATGGGATGGAATACCCCGTTGATCAGTTTAGGGTCACCTTAGGGTTTTATTAATAGATTACAATCTACTAAAGTTAAATCAGCTGCTAGGCTTAATTATCTACTAGACCTATCAAAAACTATATATGGTGCTTGTAAAAAATAAAATTAGGTTATAGTGTAAAAATATTTTGTTGTCAATGGAGCATATTAAAATTGTGTACGTTTGCACCATTAGTCTGTGATTTGCTTTTACACATAAAGAATGACACTTCTTACTGTAATTTGAGCTCTACTATTCTACATATCTGGAAGCATGGTGCAGCATTTTATTTTAGAACACATTACATATGGAGAACAAGGAGGCAAGGAAAATAATCAGCTGCAACAACAAAATGTGAAATAATTGAGATAGGATTTTCATTAGAAGTCTACCTTTCTAAATTCAGTATTGTATTGTTAGGAGAAAAATAAATAGTAATTGCATACAGCAAGACAAAGTTGAAGACTCTTTTAGTGCTCTTTTTTTGATTATGAAGTCTGTCTTGTCCATTCTTGCATTCTTTGCTTGCCAACCCTGCTCACCAATTCCTTACTGAACTGAGCAGTATCTCTCCCTCCATTCCTCACTAAAAGCTCTCCTCACCAGCTAGGCCAGCCCACTGGCAAAGATTCTTTCATCTCACTTGGTGAGATAGATCCCTTCTTTTCCTAGCAGTCCTTGATCATCAGAGATGTGAAAACTAAATCCTTGCTGTTGACATTAGTTGCACAACTACCAGCAGTTACTGACCCATAAGATCCACTCCTCATAGAACTGTGGAAATTTGGATCGGATACTAGGAAATTATTTTCTTTAGAGGGCAATACAGCACCAGAAAAACAGTGGAGCTAAATTATTGATTTGAAAATTTGAGAAGGTTACCAAAGAAAACTATACTGGAAAGTAATCTTTTCTTCAAGGCTACATTTAGTGTTTTGAGACATCACTTGAATATGTTTAACCCTTATGGCAAAGGCTTTCTTCTTGAGAGGACTTTTAGAGGTTACTTTGAAGCTGAAAATGAAGTGCTTCCCATCCTATAGCTACTTAACTGGAAGACTAGATACACTGTATTTATTTGAGAAGTTTTAAGTTCTTTTCTGATGATAATTTTTTTCCTTTTCTTTTTTTTTTTTTTCCTCTCAGCCCTCATTTTCAGAGTAGTGAAATTTACTTGACTGTAGAATTATGTTCTGATGTAAGGCTTAGAGCTACTTGCAAGTATGTATTCCCTCTGTCTGACACAGCCATGCAGGGATTCATATCAAGCAGTGCTTTCAGAAGGGGATACCTAAATCCTTCTCTTACCAAAAAAACCAAACCAAACCAAACCAAAATTGTAAAGCGAGGCTTAATATGTGCACAGCTTGAAAAATGAACTTAGAATACAGAAATTTTTGAATAAAACTAAGTATAAACAAAATAATTAATACCCAAGTCTCCCTTTCATTTACTATGACATTTCCAGAAAATATACTATCATTCCAGAAATCCTTTCATTGGTTTCAAAGTTATAAATTAGAGTGTCCTCTGGGCTCCTAGAAAAAAAAAAAAAAAAAAAAAAAAGTATATATATTCACATTTTTATTATAGGATCCCCAATCTTTTATTTTTCCAGCTTACATGACACCA
>JAOEGS010005028.1:0-25739 GCA_025447755.1 Corythornis vintsioides | reverse complement strand
CTCCCCCCTCATATCTAGCTTTACATAACTCCAGCGTCAGAAACAGGGCTGGAATAAATCAGTCCCTCCCTGGACAGGGAATGCTACAGGAAAAGGCATCATCGGGGTCACGGGATTATCAGAGGGGTGGCAGGTCCCAGGCAGACATGCTGCTGGAAGCCAGCTCTGCACCAAGAGCCTGGAAGCTTGATTGGGAACAAAAAAATGGAAGCCTTTAGCATCAAAGTCCTCCCTGGATCCCTGATGATCTGGCTGCTGTCACAGACCCTGGGTATCAGGGCATGGCCCAGAGTTTATCCATGTGGGAAAACTCCTGGCTCCTTATCGTAGGCTTTGGACATGCTGCAGCTGTTGCCAGCTGGCCCAGACATGTGGCATCTGTGTGCCTGATGCTCTAGGGACATCTTTGCAACCAGTTCCCTCCCATGTCACTGATGTGAGTACCCCCAGGGCAGTCACCAGAGAAGCTAGAAGACAGGGAATCCTCCACAGATGCCCATGCCCACTTCCACCCATAGTGCTCTCATCAGGCACTGAGTTGTCCCTGTCTCCCATCCTGGGCTTGGCCATGCTCCAGTCCCCTCTCCAGCTCAGTGCCTGGAGGAAAAACCCTAATGAATGATTCACATCACAAAAACAAGATTTGCCTTGTGCACAGGGGCCAGCAGGGAACATCTGCTTGGAGAACATATGCCTACAAGAGGGAGGACAAACTTCTCCTCCTAAACCTGCAGTATACATTTCTGGTTTTCTGGGCTGGGGCACCAAAACTAACTGGAGGCTGCAAAAACAGACAGTGGCCATCAAGGAGCTTGTTTGCCTAAGTTTGCTGCTCTGTTTGCAAGCAAAAGGTCATAAAATTATCATTGCAATCAGTTGAGTCATCGACCCTATAGTAGAAACACCAAGATCTTGAGCTGGAGAAGCTCCTGGCACACAAAGAATTTGTTGATCTGACTGGCTGGTATCAGACAGGACTCCGGATGGTTGTCACCATCCCCGGGAACAGGGAGACCTCGAGGGACCTTGTGCCAAGCATCCCTTGACTGAGTGCTGTTGGCATGAGCACCAGGAATGATTTGGGAAGATAGGCCCTTTGGAGTTGAGATTTGCTTCCCCAATGGGAGTGACCTGAATTTGACCTGGTGGCTGAAGGCACATCCCCCGATGGGACAGGAGACACTGCTGCTGCTGCCCTCACATGGGGAAAACCCTGGCCCCTGCTGGCACCTGGGGACTAGGGGTTCCCCCAGGGGAACAGGCTGCTGGTTTGCTTTCAGCGAGGGCACTGTGGGGAGCAGCCAAGCCCAGCTCCTCCAAGAGAGTGTCACTTGTGGCTCAGCTGACTCGTGGCCATGGCACTGCACAGCTGATGGGCAGACAGCCTGTGGGGGTTGGCGTCCCCCCTGAGACCCCAGCAGCCAAGATTGTGCTGCAACCCTGGGTGACATCCCCATGCTGGGTCTGTGCCAGGGTCCAGTCCTGGCACAGAGACACCTGGAGGCTCCTGGGTTGGCAGAAAGTCAGGAACCAGCACTGGGTCAGGAAAGGGAAACAGAAGGATAAGGTCAGGGGCTGCTGCAGTGACAACAGGGCTGAGCACTGTGGGCAGGATGAGGGGACCAGGGGAGGAGGAATGAAGGGCAGAGCTTATCATATGTGGTGGAAGCTTATCTGCTGTCATCTCAAGAGTTTTGTCCAGATCCAGAGACATAAGGTGCAGCGAAGGCTGTGGAAAATGAGTCCCCCCGCTTTTCTCACCTGCAACATCAATTATGAGCCATCCATCCTCTTCTTCCTCCTCCTCAACAAAGGGTTTGGGCTCCTCTGGGTCTTCTGCATTGTTGCTGTCGCTGAAGAAGAGGCTGGTAAGACGCTGAAACATGATGGGAAGTGGTCTAGTGGGGTGGACGGAGAGTTAGAGCTACTGCTGAGCACCAAAAGCAAAGATGGGAGCAATGGGCAGGGAGGGCAAAACAACCCTCACTTGAGGTTGCAGTGGTGGCAGAGATGCTTTACTGATAGTGAAATTGAAGCTGGGTTAAGTGGCGTGTAGTGTAATTCTGAGGTTCTTCACTTGGCTTCAGTGCAAAGGCCTGTAAAAGGGAAAGAAAAAGCATTTAGACTGGCTGTCAGTATGTCCCCCCTGCATCCTCAGGGGCACAGATGGGCTGGAGCAGGATGGTGGAAAGGTAGCTCTGGCACTGATCTGTGCCACAGGCTGTCCCAGCTGCTGGCATCTCCAAGGGCATCATGCCCTGCATCTGAAAGCAGCAGTGAAGGGCTGGATGCCTGCACCCTGCAGGCCCCCGTCTGCACCAAGCCCTGCATCTCATCCCCTTCCTCATGGGCAGTGTGCCCCAGGGCACCCACCCACTTGAGCAGAGCCAAATGCTGTCCCAGAGTCAGGCCTCTGGCACCTCTGGCACTGCACAGGCACTGAGCTCAGCTCGTGGCACCAATTTTGCTGTTAGGGCAGGGCAAAGGGTGTGATGCTGCTGTTCTATCTGAGGACTGGGCTGTCCCTAAACCACCACTGATGGCCAATTCACCATAGCTGCCCTACCCTCCATGAGCTGGGTCCCAAGAAGTCCTTGTTAGTGTTTTGCTAGAGACCCCTCTGTGCCAGTATTTCCTTGAGGTTGGTTTAACTTTGAAATTGGTTACTGTTTGTTGCTCTGTGTGTGTGTGCCTCCTTGATGGGACAAGAGGAAACAGCCTCAAGCTGCACTAGGGGAGGTTTAGGTTGGGCATTAGGAAAAATTACCTAAGGGACTGCCAAGCCCTGGAACAGGCTGCCCAGGGCAGTAGTGGAGTTACTATCTCTGAAGCCCCAGTTCATGGCTCTCTTGATCAAAGTGGTATAGAGCAAGTGGTCCTGGACACTGGTGAAGCCCCCTCTGCTGTGGGCAAGATGGAATGGGAAGGGTGCAGGATGGCATGGTCCATATGCATGCCAGTTCTCCACCAGTGCAAGTTCCATCTCAGGCTGTCCCCCAGGGAAATGGCCTCAGTACTGCTGAGAAGAGCAACAGGCCTAGGCACCTGCTGCTGTTCTGGGCTCAGGCACACTTGAAGATACCTGTTGTGGGATTGTGTGCCTTTCCCCTTCTCTGAGCTGCTGTGGGTGGTACAACACCTGCTCCACGAGGCAGAAAGTAAAAAAGTCAAGGGGAGCCTTTCCCAGTAGATGGGATCCCCTGGGCTTCAGGGGTTTATCCTGATTGATGTCACCAACAGATGCAGAAAGGAGCATGAAGCTGCCCTGAAACATGCAGCTATCCCTCCCTGGGGCAGCAGAGTGACACTGACTGTCCTGAGCAGGTCTCAAGCCTCAACTGACTCCAGTTGCCCCAGAGGTACAGGGCAGATCATGCAGTACAGTCCATCCACTCACATCCTGCACCAGCTCCAGCTGGGGACAGTGGCTGCAGCTAAACACACTGGGTGCTGGCTGGGATGGTGTATTCAAAATGGACTTGTCTGAGACTCATGGAACCTCGAGGACATGAAGTGGACAAGGATTTCCCATTCTGCATCCTAAGAGTTCCTGGCTTCCCCTGGAAGCACCAAGCAGAATGTTTTGGGGCACTGAGATGTGACAGAGTTATTTTCTCTGATGGGCTCAGCTAAGGCAGGTCTCACATCCCAGCCCCTCATCACTGCTATGACCATAGAAAAGCCACAACCTTTCAGTTACCCTGCAATTAAATGATCCAGACACCTCCCTTTCCTGGAGCATTGAAGCATAATACTACAAGTTAGGGAAGTTCAATGAAGAGGTGTGATATCTGACTGGGCAATGAATGGCTGCTGGCCCATTGGGCTCTTTTGTATGCTCCAGACTGAGCACAGTGTGGCATTTCCCTCCCCTGGGTCATGGACACCCTCCCCAGGCAAGGCTGGCAAAGGGCACCCAGGACAGCCCTGAAGGCTGAAAAACAGCCACGGCTTCATGATACACCAGCTCTCCCTGCCTGCAGGCTGAAACCTGGCATCTGCTCATGTAGTAAATATATTTTAATATCATAATCATTATTGCTTACTGAATAAATGTATTAAATACATAAATGTGGAAGAAATGCCATTGCTTCCGGGTACCTGCAGGTGACGTCTCCTGATTGTGCTGTTTGCTCATCCCCAGACAGAAGGGGCAGGCAGCACCCAGCAGCCCACGGCAGGCACAGGGGGCTGGAGTCCCCTGAAGCTGCTGTGGTCCTGGCCTGGGGCAAGGCCAGCTCTACATTGGCTGCTTTTTGAGCTGGGGCAGCTCTGCCTGTGGCTTTCCCAGGCCAGTCACCGTGCAGCGTCTCAGGGGGAAACGCCAGGGCTGACACGGCATCCAGCAGGGGCAGCAGGGTCCCCAGCAAGAGGGACTCAGGACACAGCACAGGGGACCCTGCTGCCCCTGCTGGAAGGCCTGAGCCAGGCAGAGACTCTCCTCATTGCCTCAGCAAAGTCAGCCTAGAATGAAGTCGGTGCTGAGCCAAGGGCTGGCTCAGCACACACAGCCCTGCCGAAGCTCCGTGACTGGCTGTGGCTGGAATGCTCCCCAGCCCTCTGCAGCCTTGGCTTGGAGAGCTTCCAGCAAAGAGTTCATCCTCAAGTGAGTTCAAAGCCAAATGATAAATTACACAGTGAAAACAGAGAGCGAGCAAAAAATAAAAAAAAATCTTGTTTTTATTTTGTTAAAGCTTGGCAGCAGCTTTCACTCAACAGTAGCAAAGCTGGTCACCCTTATCCCCATCCCCCCACACCCCTCCTGGGAGCAGCTTTCATTGCCCTGCCACCTGCTTGCTTAGAGATGAGTCCCCATAAATTATGGTGCATCAATGGAAAAGTCAGGAGCTGAACTGACGAGACTCTACAGGTTCTCACCCTAACCTGAGATCACTGTTCTGAAGCCACCAGACACAGCAGACACTATTTAGTTTCAGTCGTCCCCTCTCCCACATTTAACTTCATTTTTCTTACCTCTACAATTAAAGGCTCTGGAGCACACCAATCAGGTACAGTCAGCCCCATGATAACAGGCTGTCAGGGGCTGTCCTGATCCAGAGAAAAGCACAGGGCACCAGGAGGGCTAGGGCAATGGAAAGAGGGCTCACAGAGCTCATAAGCAGCTGCAATAGCTCAGGGGAAGCAGGAAAGAGTTAAGAATGCCTCAAGAGCTAAAGCTGAGGTGGATCATTTTAGAGCATCAGTCCCCAGAGGATTTAACTAAGTCACCAGCCATCCCCTGCTCCATGCTGGGTAGCCTGGGGCCCCCTGGATCACCCACTGGTGCCAGGGTGTCCATGAGGTGCTGTGGTGGGCGAGTGGGCAATGTGGTCTGGGAAGTGCTTGCTGGATCAGCCCCTTGGATAACACGAGCCCACCTTGCTCCACAAGCTCCCACTGCCTGAGGACATTTTAATCCTAACTGGGACCTTGGAAAGGTCGTTTCACTGGTAAAACCTGTGAGAGCAACCACGGGTTGGTGGCAGCGTGGATGGAACTGGCAGAGTCAGGGTGCTGTGCTCTGAGCCTTGCAGAACAGCTGCCCAGGGGTGGGGGGGCTTGGCCTGGCTCTGCCCATCCTGCCTGGAGCAGGAACTGGGCAAAGGGACAGGCAGTAGGATCAGACGGGTCTCGTGGAGGAGAGCAAAGGCTTCCTGAGAGGTAGAGCAGCCCTGGTGCTCAGGGAGCTGTGGAGAGGGCTACTGCCCAGTACAGCTGGCAAAGCCTGTGGGGCCAAACCTGCATGTGAGGGCAGGAGCTGGGCCCTGGCAAGCAGGACCCCAAATGAGCTTTAATCCTCACCTCGTTTTATCTTGTCTGCTCTGCAATCTGCACAAGAGTAGGGCAAAGAGACAGGACCAACTATCTCTGAGATGCACCCTCAGCAAGTTTGCAAGTGAACGGAGCTGAGTGGTGCAGCTCTTTCACCAAAGGGATGGGATCCATCCAGGGAGACCTTGGCAGGTTGGAAAAGTGGACTCACATGAACCTCATGAAGTTCAACCAGACCAAGTACAAGTCCCAGCACCAGCACAGGATGGGGGCTGGATGAGATGAGAGCAGCTCTGTGGAGACGGGCTTGGGAAACTGGTGGGTGACAAACTGGCAATGTATGCTCACAGCCCAGCAGCCACTGGCACCCTGGGCTGCACCCCCAGCAGCGTGGGCAGCAGGCTGAGGGAGAGGATCCTGGCCCTCTGCTCCACTCTTGTGAGACACCCCCACTGCTGCAGTGCTGGGTCCACCTCTGAGGTCCCCAGTGCAAGACAGACATGGACCTGTTGGAGCAGGTCCAGATGAGATCTTGAGATGGCTGGAAACCCTCTGCTATGAAGGAAGGCTGAGAGAGTTTGGATTATTCTGCCTGGAGAAGAGAAGGCTCTGGGGAGACCTTGTGACCTTTCAGGATTTCAAGGGGCCTATCGGAAAGCTGGGGATAGGCTTTTGAGCAGGGCCTGTTGGGACAGGACAAGGGTTGATAGTTTTAAATTGACAGATGGCAGGGTTAAATTGGATTAAACTAAGAAATGTTTTACAGTGAGGGTGGTGAGATCAGGTTACCCAGACAAGTTGTGGATGCTCCATCATAAGTGTTCAAGGTCAGGCTGGATGGGGCTTTGACCTGGCCTAGTGAAAGATGCTTCTGCCACAGCATAGGGAATGGACTAGATGGTCTTTGAAGGTACCTTCTGACCAAAACCTTTCTGAGTCTGTGATCTCCCACCCACCCTAGAAAAGAGCACCTCCTGACCAAAGTGATCAGTACATCATCCTGGAGACCACTCCAGACCTTCCCTGAAAGCCACCAAGAACATCAGCTCCTCAGTGTCACCATCAGAGAGGCCTTGAGGTGACTTTCTCAGCCCTTTGTGAAGCAAAAGGCTCTATGGCCAGCTGTCACCAACAGCACCCAGATGGTGAGATGGGCACACACCATCTCAGTCCCTGCAGTTTCCACCAAGCCCCTCTCTGTCTGGGACAGCACACAGCCATCAGCAGAGCAAGCTCCAAAGTTTCACCAGGATTTTTGAAAGCCTCCACTTTCCCTGCAGCAAATATTTGCCACATTTACACCAGGGGAACTGCGGCCTGCAGACTCACGGGAACTGAGGTGTGGGAGGGATACAAATCCCCTCTCAGGGACATGTTTAAGTCACTGCTGCCCAAGTAGTGTCTTGTCATCAGGCAGAGACAGTGCCCACAGAAGCAATTAGAACCAGGAGGTGGCTTCTCTGCACCTCTGGTGGCCAGGGCTGAGCATGTCAACCCCATCCCCAGCACAAGGGGACAGCCCACAGATGATATTCACCTGGGGACAGATGAGTGTCTTGATGAATGAAGTTTCTCAGAATCCTTCCAGAAAATCCAGTGGCATTTTAAAATTAGCCATAGGGTATTAAATGTTAAAAGTAGGATTAAAGGAACAATAATGCATTGAATTATTTCCCACACTCCCCCCCTTCAGAAACCTCAACACAATAATTACTTTTCTGAGTCACCATCACTGCAAATAACCCTGAGAGCTAAGAATAGGCAAAAGGATGGCCAGCAAGCCCCAGGATGTGCCGGGAGCTCACCAGGGTGGGAGCCACAGCCTCACCAGACTGGCAGCTCCTCAAAGTCACAGGCTGAAAGAACAAGAGCAGAGCAACTCCACTTGGAAATGGCAACAGGCTCCCTGCAACTTTCCATAAATACCCAGCAGTGGGAGGGATGCTGCTGATGAGTGGCCCTTCCTTGGCAGAGCTAAGAATACCCCGCGTAGTCATCACGGCAGGCGTCGGGAGGTAGAAATTGGGTGCCTTCCTCCAACCCACTTGGGAAATGCTATTTTAAAACTCATTTTACCTAAATTAGACAAGTGTTTCACAGGCTGCGCTCATCCCAAACCTGGCACAGAAACACAAAGCAAAGCAGAAGGGGGTCTGGCACCTGGGCAGCTCAGGGTGGGGGGAAGGGGGGAGGAGGGAGGGCTGTTTGTCACCCTAAAAATGACCAGTGAAGCATCCCTGTGCTATCCTCCATCTATCCCCATCAAGGAAGGTACCAAAACTGGCAGGGGCTTGCCCAGGACAGTTTGGCAGAGCTGGATTAATGCATCTGGTCATTTGACAGCTGCATTATGGTTCCTGCTGATCCCATTGCTTCACCAGCAGCCTCATTTCTGGAGTTCCCCCAGGGAAGCACTGGCTGCCTGAGCAGAGCTGGACCCTCAGGCTGCTGTCAGCACAAGACAGACTGACCAGGAAACCAGAGCCTCTTTTACTGCAGAGCAGAGAAGTGGAGGGGGGAAGAAGGCAGAAGACCCCCAAACTCTATTATCATGATACTCTTATTATTACTGGGAGACCAAGAAAGCACCTGGAAGGGCTTTCCTCAGCCAACCTAGGAGCTTAGCATGGACTGGAGTCCCTGTGTGCTCCTCCAGACCCCTCCTGAAGGAGGGAACTTGGGCTTGTAGGAAGGGGTAATTTTTTTGGCTGGAACTGGTGTCCTCATCCCTTGTGTAACTGCTGCAGGAAGGTCCTTGCTCCAAGGACAAACCTGATCTTCTGCTGTTTGATGTCACTGCACAGAGCCCTGGAAAATGTCAGTGGCCAGCAGGACCCGAGAAACCAGGAAAATTTTAGATTTACCATGAGCTGTCCTAAGAAATTTTAGGAGTTTCCTCTCAGGGATGCACTAGGTGAACACATCCCCAGGAGCATGCACACCCAGAGAGGAGTGGCCCCAACATTACCCACTCCTAGAATGGCAAGAAGTTGAATATCCACGAGGAAGTTGGACTTTGGTACCACAGGAGCATGAAGCTCACCAGCTGAGCCTGCCCGGAGCCATGTGTGTGCTGGGACAAGACTTGCCTGTGCAGAGCTCACTTTGCAATCAGTGCTGAAAAGCTCTTAGAGTTCACATCTCAGGTTTTTCTGGTCTTGCTTTGAGCAGGTGATATTGGTTTATTCTCAAGTGGGAAAAAAAACCCCTTCCATTATGTTTTTCTTTTTGTGTTCAGCGAGATAAGCACCAATTTGATGCAATGGGTTCCTACTGGTAACAGTGAGCTTCAGCAGACAGCTTTTGTCTTTTTGTTTTGTGAGGATATAGGGGAACATAAAACAAGAGGAAAGATTTATTTTAGAGAAGAAAAAAAAAAAGTTCTTGCCACTTTTTGGACTAAACTGAGTGGGAAAGAAGGTACAGCAGAGTCCTGTACCAGAGCACAACACCTGTTTCTGTAATGGTTTCCTACTCTAGAAAAGCCTTGGCCAATTTAGCACCAGTACTTGGCACCCACCTAGCTCAGTCCTTGCTGTTGCTGCTGTCAGCAGTGGGTGATGCTGCTTCCCAGAGAGGCTACTTTAAACTAGTAGCTTGGGTCCCCAGGGTGCCAGCACCTTTGCTCAGGCTCTCTAAACAGTACTATAGCTCCCCTGCACACAAGACATAAATGTGTAGATATATGTCTATTAAAAAATGCCCTGTTTCTACAGTTACACTCCACGGAGACCAAGTCTTTCCAACTGATGATCCCCCTCAGATGGAGCAGGTTTAGTGCCCAGGGCCTTCCAGGTTCAGCCAAGCTGCTGAGGTCCCAAGACACTGGGCACGAAACCTGTAAGAAAGTTGACCTTTCGGTATTTAGGACATTTCTGAGCTGCCCCAAAGCAGGTGCACTTAGAACAGTAATGAGAAAAGTAGCTAGCACAGGAGGTACCAGACATACCAGCTCAGCATCCCAAGACACGGTGGTGCCACACTGGTGGCACCGTAGGATGCCACAGCACAGACCTCAGCCCGTCACCTGCTACGTGTGACCCCACGGCTCCTGTCGGGGCATCACAAGAAAAATATCTAAGCGCACTAGGTCAAATCTCCCTAAAACCACCAAGATTACAAAGTCAGTCGAGAACTCGAGATGGAGGCGTTCGAAAGCATCAAGCATTTCCCGGAGAGCCGTTGTTAAACAGAAAAGAAAGATGCGGCCACTTCTGCATTTCCATCCGTTTCTACATTACGTATTTACGTTCCCTTTTCAAAAGCTACGTTTTTCACCCAAGCAGCCTCTAATAAGCCCGGGAGCGCCGCAGGGGGCCGCAGGGACAAAGTGAGGGCGCGCTCCGCGAGGTCGCAGCGGGACAGCGCGCACGGAACGTGGCGGGGGGGCCGCGGGGCAGCCGCCTGACGTCTCAATGTCATATGCAAATGCCACGCACGTCACTTGAGCGGAGCCAATGGGAACGGAACCCTACCTCGAATCTTAATCCGGTGATGAAGAAACAAACAACAGGAGCAGGGTGGGGGTATGCAGGGGGGGAGCAGCAGTGAGGGGGTTTCTTCGGGAACCCCCCCAGTCAGCGTCACCGGTCCCAACCCACCCCCCCCCGCGGAAGGACAGCGGGCCCCGGTGAGAGCCCGCTCAGCCCCGGCCCCGCCCCTTGGCCCCTGGCCTCCCTACACAAGCTCTGGTCGGAGGAGACTGACCTTGTCCGTGAGGGCAGCGCGGCGGGAAGGAGAGGCGGGAGGGAGCGGCGGGAGGGAGCGGCGGGAGGCGTTGAGGTAGTGCCGGTGCCGATTGCGCGGTTCTGCCGAGCGCCCGCCGCTCCTCCGCACAAATCGGGACCTTCCGACAGCTGATCGTGACGTCACAAAGCGTCCCGCCCGCCGCTGCGTCGGCGGCCAATGGGAGGCGGTAACGAGAGGGCGTGGTCGGTGAGCGGGGGGGGTTGGGGGGGTGGGCCGCCCACGTGACCGTGGTGATCGGCATTCGCGAACTGCGGGACGGGACCGATCCCCTCCGACCCGCTCAGCTCGGGACTGACCCCTCCGACCGGCTCAGCCCGGGGCCGACCCCTTCCGACCGGTTCAGCCCGTGGCCGAGGCGACGGCAGCGGCTCCAGACAGGGGGTCCCGCTCCGTGTGCCCGTCGGGCCGGAGGCCGATCTGCGGGGACAGCCCGGGCCCCGCCCTTGCCGGGAAACTCGGGGGATGCAAGAGAAGCCCCGCGGAGGGGAGCAGGACTGCAGCACGGGGATGACGGGGAGAGGCTGAGAATCCCCGCGCTGCCTCGGGGAAAAGGCGAACGCCGGAGCCGGGGCGCGGGACGTGCGGGGAAACGCGTGAAAAGTGAGAGAGGAGCTGCAGAGGCGAAGTCCCCGCGGCCCGGCCGGGCTACTCCCGGCGCTCGCAGGGACAGGGGCAGGGAGAGGGCGAGCAGGTTGGCTGGACCGCTCGCCAAAGGCACCAGGTGGTGGGACCAAAGGCTCGGGGCTCCCCGGGTAGCGGCCCGACTCCGACCAGCCATCCACCTCATCCTCCTTATTGAGCTGACGGGGCCTCATCCAGAGAGAAACTTTGATGGGACACGAGTGAGGGGGCCAGAGGCAAGAGAGTGGCCAAGAGCCCCCTGCCCTGATAGCCAAGCCATCCTCTTGCCTTCATACTGAGTGGGGCTCGGTGGGATGCTGGTACCCATGGGAAGACTGGAAACACCCCGGGAATGCTACTGCCTCCAGTTCATTATCATCCTCCACATGGGCAGCCCATGGGACCAAGGTTTGGTCTGTCACTGTGCCAAGCCTGTCACACGGCAGGAAATTGTCCATATAAAGATAGAACATTTATTAAAACAGTCATTAATAGAGCTGTTTAAGTGTCTGAGTCATGTGTGGTACAGTTAGGACTCAACTGGCATCACAGGCGAAAATTCCCCATCACAAATTCACAAGAGGCAGAATTTAATTGAGTCTTATTCAACCTGCAGTCACAAATTAAATAATATTTAGTCTTCTGTAATTGAAGGATCTTGCAGAAGGTTGTAAACTATTTCAGGAGGAGAGCTGCCACCTGTCAAGTCTCTTACTCTGTTTTGCCAGAAGGGGAGCAGAAGCCTGTGAAACTGGAAACAGTTACAAGCAGAAAATGCACTCGGTTTGGGCTGTCCCATGGAGGGCATTGCCAGCTAGCAACAGCAGTTTCCATTAAGACCACTAAGTGCTGGAGATGCTCAGCAGTGGAGGCATCTGCAGAGACACACATAAGTTAGGGCATAACTTAGTCTTGCACCCCTTTGTGGTCCCTGCTCAAAGGCAGCAGGTGAGGTTTCATTCTACTGCTTTTATGAGTCCTTGTTTGGCACCAAGTGATGACAGCATGGCTCTTGCTGGTTGCAGAAGGAGTGGAGAAATTCACCTTTAATCCCACTGTCATCCAGGAGTGGATGTAAATCATCTGAACAAATCTTACTAGGGTCAAACTTATCCCAGGGTAAGTTGTTGCACTTGCATTGGCATGTCCCCAGGAGGGTTGGTTTAACGGGATGACTCTCACTTCCCGTCAGGGTGGGGAATGCTGCGCTCTGCCTTGGTCTTTCACTGCAGAAGGAGGGAGGCAGCCCCATGCCAAGGACAGTTTTAGCCAAAGGTATTTCCTGCTGGGGGGAAGCTGCTACAAATGTGATAAAGCAGAGGAGTGAGCTTGACACCAGACAGCTTGGAGAAGTCAGCAGAGGTTCCTGGTAGCCACTGGGCCTGGTCTTGGGTGCTGTGGACTTGGGTCAGAGGACTCAAGTGACAGCCATGTCTCTGTGTCCCCAGGAAACAACTTTAATCTCACCAGTGCAGGGAGCAGTGGTCAGGAAGCTGTGGGTTCCCAGCCTTTGTGTGCCTACGAGCCTGCAATGACAGAGCTGCCACCCTGATCTGGGTTCCATTCCCAGCCTTCTGTCTGCACTACAGGGCTGGCAGGGAGAGCCTTCAGGTGTTGGGGTGCCCTACTCTTCAGTCCCCAGGGCCAGCACTGTCTGTTGACACAGAATAAAGGAAAGAACCAGGGTGGGATCCTGGGGTGGAATGCAGGGACACCCACCCAAACAAAGTGGATGACCTGGATCTGGCTCCCAGATCATGGCCATCAGGTCACCGAGGAAAAGTCATGCTGCAGTGAGCTGACCTGCAAGGCCTGAGGTGGCTGTGCCTGGAGATGTCAAGCAGGCAGCTGACTGTGCATCACTTGCCTGCCAGCTATGGAGAGTCAGCTGTAGCCTTGGCATGTCATGGTGTGAGTCTATACCAGCAGGAGCCTCGGGCTCTGCTGCTAGGTTGTGTATCCAGCAGCACTGTGTATTTGGGTGACTGTTGAAAATGGGAGGGGGATCATGTTGGCTTCTGCTTCACCCAAGAAGTTTTGGGAAGCAGTGCCTGCAAGGTGCAGGACCAACATGCAAGGCATGTGTTTCATTTCACCCCACAAATGGCATGCAAATCAGTCAGGGCTCATTATTTGCCCATCCTTCATTTAAAAAAAAAAAAAAAAAAAAAAAAAAGAAGTCCACCTACCCAAAACTTCTAAAAGAACTAAAAGATCATAAAATATTATTATGATGGGATCTTTGCAAAGCCCTCCAAGAACATGTCTCCACCATTTGTCATGAACGGAGCAAGGGTGTCCCAGGATGTCCCTTCAGTCCCAGCTGTCTGCTCTGGTTTCCCTGAAGGTCCCCAGGGTCACCTCCAGCTTCATCCTGAGCAGAGGCTGGTCCTGGCAGCCCTGGGGTGAATCTTTCTCTGAGCCCAGGAAGCACTGCTCATTTCTCCTGATGATGGTAGAGTCACAAGTAGCTGCTGAGCACCATGAAGAAGCATTTCACCACCTAGCCCTGCATGTCCTGGGGATGATCAGCAAGCTGATCTCACAGTTCCCAGGTGCCTGCAGACCACAGTTCATCTGAGCCATGTGGTCAGCTGCAGTGTTGTGAGTTGTGTGCTCGTTAGGGCTGGGAAGATCTGTTAATGAAGAAATAAGTGTGCAAAGTACAGAGACAGTCAATAAGCACACACTCTGCATGGAATGATAGCAGGAAAATGAAAGGAGCAGGAGCTGCTCTTTCTCCTTCCACGGAAGGACACCTTGGCTCACTCCCCTTCATTCCACTGTGAGCCCTTGGGTTGCCAACTCCAGGATCTAGGGATGTGCTCAGAAACCCTCACATCCATCCAGCCCCAGTGAAGCAGACTGGGAGGTGCTGCTAATGCTACTGCTGGCATTGTCTCCAAGTTCCCTGCTCCCCTGCCCAGCACATGCTGGAGTAGAGCTGTGAGGCTCCTCAGGCTCTGCAAGAAGCTGGGCACTCCAGGAACCTGTTATTATTTCAAGACAGGGGACAGATCCTCTCCTGGGCACATGTCATACGCTGGACAGCGAGATGCTCTGCACACGGGCAGGAGCTGCTCTGTGTTACTGGGGCCTGACAGGAGATGTCAGCCTGAGTGATGTGTGGAGGGGACAGGTGCTGATCACATCTACAGGCCAACCACAGCACTCCAGTCCCAAGAAACCTCTTTATGGCTCAAATAGATGCCCACATCCCACATAGCACCCAGGAGTGCAGGGGAGAGCTGGGGCCTGGCTGGGAGCCTTCAAGCAGGGCAGCAGGCAGGCTTCATGCTGTGCCTTTGTCCCAGAACTGCCCATCACCTGAGATGGGGAATGTCCATCACATGAAGACCTGCAGCCCCAGGCCAGAGATTTGCTGGAGGCTCTGAGCGTGGCTTTCCAGCAGTTAAGGAGCATGGAGGAGTTTACCTAGAGCAAATAATTGTGAAAGCACTTCAAGAATGACCACAGCCAGGAGGTGACCTCACTCAAAAGAAATCTGGGTGTTATATTTACACTTCTCTGACAAAAAGACCTATTTCCCAAGGACGAACGTGGTGCTGGCATTTTGCATTCATTACAAAAAAGAAAAAAAACCAAACTAAACTTGCTTCTATATTTAGAATTTGGGTCACGGGCAACTTTCTGCTGGGAGGGACCAAAACATCTTTTGCAAACAGGGTTGCAAACTGGCTTTTGGCCAGGCAGCAGCACCCCATCGGGAAGGCTGCCCAGGGAGGCAGATACTTTGGGGAGTCATCAGTGGAGAAGCTGGCCACCTTCCAGAGCAGCACCCAGCCGGGGTGAGGTGTCCCTCCCAGCCAGGGAGGCTGCAGAGCACTTATTGCCATGAGCAGCCTCATGTGACCCAAGCCCAGCGGCTCTCTGACTCAGTGTGCCCTTTGACTGACATGTTCTTGTTTTCTACAAGCTTCTTGCTTGGCTTTGGGACAGAATGAAATAGCAGCTGGTGAGATGAGACCAGTAATTTGACCTGGGGAAATTCTGGGGTGTGTCACTCAGCGTGGAGTAACCTGGGTGAAGGCAAAGCCAGGGTCTCTGTCTGTGCTCCAAAGGATTGGCGTGGTACTGGGCATAGCAGTGGGCAGAGCCACTGCCACCCAGACCTGGCAGCCTCAGCACCTCTGCCAAAGCCCAGTGGTGAGAGCAGGCATCTTTCATGGGCAAGGAGAGCAGGCAGAGGTTTGCTCTCTCCTTGCCTGCACTGCAGGACAAAGGAGTGTAGAACCTGGCCACTGGCCATCTCATCCTTGGTGGTATCTTGGTGATGGGTCCCCTCAGATGTGGCTGGTACCCATCTGCCACCTGCACCTTCTCCAAGAGAAGGAGCCCCTTGCCCCTGTAGCTGAGGTGGGGTGTGCTCCAAAGGGGTGGGATGTGCTCCACAGGGATGGGGTGTGCTCCATAGGGGCGGGTTGTGCTCCCTAGGATGCAGTGTGTTTTCCAGGAGGGAGTTGCTCTCCATAGAGGGGAGGGTTAATCAGCATTCAGGATCTCTTTAAGGTCAGGGTTAAATCCCATCTAAGATCACCCCAAGCCAGTGGGAGTTCAGGCCTGGCCATGTCTCTCATCAGAGGCACTGCAGCCTGCTGGTCACACCGAGGTGCTGCTGGGACCCTTGACCTGTTCAGACTGAGTGAATCTGGAGCCACCTGCAAGATGTCAGTTCTCACTCGAGAGGCTTTCTGGCTCTTTTGACTCTTGCCACATATTTGTCTTGTGCAAGAGTGAGGCACCAGCTGTCAGTCCTGCTGGAGAACAGTGCTGATCCTCAGAGATCTGCCCAGACAGTGGAGGTTCAGCCCTCCCATGGCAAGGGTGAAAAAGGATTCTGGATCACTGATTAATAAAAAAGCAGCCCCTTGATAGCCCGACCAGGGTGCCCCACAGTTCAGAATGGTTCTGGCCATTCTTGCTGGAGCACCAGGAGCACACATGCTCAAATGTGACCTCAGCTGGCCTCAGGTGCACAGCAGCAGTGGCCATGAGGAACACAGCATGGCAGCAGCTCCCTGAAGTGCCTCCAGCCCATGGCAGGCAACAGCAGCTGCCTCTGTCTGGGTCATCTTCATCTGCTCACGGACTCATTTATTTGTGTGAATGTATTTAAAATTGTTCCCTAGGATAAGAGGCAGGACACTCCTACACTCAAATTCAAGCCAGGACAGTTGTGAGCAAATAAAATGAAACCTGGGTCTTCCATTTAAGGGCATAGGGAACTTGTAGGGGAGAAAAATCACTCTTCTGTGCGTGCCCAGCACTGCTGGCTTGGCTAAGGCTTTTCATTGTTGTGGTCAGAGTGGTATGCCCCAGACAGACTAGTTCTCCTGCACTTTGCTGGTGCCATCCAGACATGACCCTTCCCTTTGCTCCCTGTACCTCATGATACAACATTACACCATGCCTTCCATAGCAGCTAGCATCTACAGGGGACACTGATGCTCACCAGCACCATGGTGAAATAGTGACATGGTCCAGTTCTGGCATGGAGACAAAGATGTTCCTTTTGCTTTTCTGTGGATATCCAAACCATGTGGTCAAAGCCTCATAACAGGTTTCCTCATCCCAGAAGGTCCAAGTAAAGTGGGGAAAAGCGAACCCAGCACCCTATCTAGAGAAGTTTTATGTCCTGCAGTTTGGTTTTGTCCTGATGTGGAGAGAAAGGGCTCCCCAGAGTATCCCAGGAAGGTCCTGAGGACCTTGTGCAGACAGCAGCTGTCAGGAGCAGCTGCTCCAGGATGACCACGCTGAACTCAGCTGCCCTGGACAGGCCAACAGCACCAACACTGCCCTACTTTCTCTTTCCTTATTAGTGAGATTTCTACTATCTAAGGAGTTTGCACTGGAGTAGGATCCCTGGGACAAGGACAGGTTTATCCTGCACTCACCATGACCTTAAATAACAGTCTTGTGAGATCTGTTCCAGGCAACATCTCAGCTGTGTTGATGTCCTTACAGTGTGTCACCTCAGCTCTTCTTATGGTATCTTCAGACATGTCAGCCAGGAGAGAGGCAGCTCCCAAAACAGTGTATCAGTCTCACAACTCCTTGTCCGTGGGATGAGGGCAACCAAACAGGGACCTTTTCTGCAGCTGCCCAAGATGAGACCTTGCTGCTGGTACAACCCTGGCCTGTGGGACAGGCTCTGGCTGCCTACAGTTTTCCCCAAGTGCTACCCATGAGATGGTCCATCTTGCTGGAAGGCTTCCTGACCTCCTCCCATCTGCAGGATGTCCCTGGCCATTTGTCACTTCAGCTCAGTCTCTCCCTGGAGAGTCCTTTTATTTTGTGATGCTGTTGAGCAGCTCCTTATCTCTTCCTTGAAGCAAGACTGTAAAGCCAGGCATGAAAAATGGAGAGGAGGGAAGAAGGGACCCAGGGAGCTGATGGAGGATCTGGAGCAAGTTCATCAATTTGCACATGGCAACTCTCTCAGAAGGAGACTCTCCTCCTTGACAAGTGCCTGGGCCTGTGGCAAAGGCTATGGCAGCACTGAGTCAAGTCTTTGAAGCCACAGATACCAACAGAAGGAGCGTGATACCAGGCTAAGAGATCTCCCCTGCTTGCTGCTCACAGAGACATGGGGTGGTTCTGAGGAGCACAGGGTGGGTGCTGCAGGTGCCTGTCACCATGGCTACACCCCCCACTTTGCACCACACTGTCTCCAGACCGCAGAGAATGCTGGGCCATGCAGCATGTGGAGAGCAGGAAGACTCTGCAGCCCTCCTCTCAGCTGCCTATAGCAGCACTGGAGCACGCTCCCAGGTGTCACTCAGCAGTGAAACCCAAGAGAGATCCTGATAGGGGAGGGCAGCTATAAATGTCCTGCCCTGGGCAGGTTTCTCTATACTGGGGGAAGGAAGGGAACACTAAAGTCTTCTCTTAATCCATGGTCTGGTTTTGTGCTGAGGCACTAGGAACAGATCCCCTGTTATCAGACCCAGGGTGCCTCCCTCAAGTTTTCAGGTCTGCATGCACACTCTGGCACACACCATACCCCTGGCAAGGTCCTGCCTCATCCTCCCCACCATCCACCTCAATGACCTGAAAAACATAACACTCTGAAGTCAAAATTAACTTTGGGCTATTTACAGCCAGGCCAACAACACTGCTTGGTAGCAACATGAGCAGCAGGGCCAGCTGAGCCACGGCCCCAGCACAGGGAAGTGGCACAGCTCTCACACAGGACCAGTGTGGAATGTGGGATCATGGCTCCAGGCAGCCAGGCAAGGGATGGGCACCTCCAGAGAGGGGCTGGGAACCCAGCTGAAAATGTCCACGTGCCATTTTCTGTGCTCCTGGGGACATTCAGAGCTGCCCGTTAGTCCCTTGGGCTGAACTATTGCCACCTGGATGGGAACAGGAGCCATGGCCACGTGCATGGGACAGGGGGAGATAGCACCAAGGGGCATGGCCACATCAGGGCCCTTGTGGAGAAGCATCTCACCCCACCGTTGTGTATCTGGTGCCTGACAAAAGGTGAGTTGATAGGCACTGGGTTGCTGTGCCTATAGGTCCCAGATCAACTGGGAAGAGTTCTCAGGGCCAGCAGAAAGTTCTGGTATCATTCTGGCTCTGGCTGCAGCTCTGGTTCCCCTCCTACTGCTGCACCTTTTCCATGTTAGACTGTGTTTTGTGTGCAGCAGACTCCTAAAAGCCCAAGGGCAAGCCACCTCCACTTGCCTGCAGCCATGGATGGGCAGTGTTAGTGGCCACATTTGCTTCAGGAGCTGCCAAGCATTTGATCACACATGCAGGGACCCTCCACCAGCCCAGCACCAGAGTTAAGAAGAGGGTCCTGCCACAGCTGTGTGCTGGGTGAGCTGCCAGTGTTGGTTGCTGCTACAGGCTGGGACTGAGGTCACCCCCAAGGCAGAGTAGAGACAGTGTCTTTACCTTTCAATAAGCTCCAGGCTGACCTGGTCTGCAGAGCGCAGTGACAGAGGACTGAAAACCTGCCAGGACTCTGGCATTTTGAAAATCCTTCCCCAGACAACTGATGCAAGGCAGAGTCTCACTGTGTGTACCTTGGCAGCTTGCTGAAGGACTGTGTCACCCTCCCTGGGAGCTGGGAGAGGAGGTAGGATCACAGACATTGGAGATGGGACTCCAAATTTGAGGAGAGGACAAGGGGGAAATTTTTTCCTTTGCTCTTTGGGCTCCATCCCAAGACATTTGACCATACAGACATTTTAAAATACACAGTCCCTGGTCACCCTGTGACTCTGGGTCATGCTGTCTAGGTCCAGATTGCAGATCAAGCACAGAGCCTAGTGGGAGACTCAACAAAACACGTCTCTGCAGCATTTGCCCTTCCTGGGTCAGACACAATGGTGGGACTGGTCTGGTGGGACTTGCAGGAGCAGTGCACTGGCTGTGACCAACATCTTGTCAAAGCACTCCCCATGACCTCAGGAGCAGTAGCTGTTTTTGGAAACCTTTGAGATCTCTGACATAATGGGGAGGCCACAGCAAGCTCTTGAGGGGATGAAGCTCCCCGAGCACTTAGGTTGACACGATCTAGCCCATCCCAGGAGCAGGCAAGGGGGGCCATCTCACCAGCACAGGGCTGCTGGGGACATGTGTGCCTGTCAGTTTGCTCCTTGGTCAGTGGCCTGCCCCAAGCATGGTGCTTTCCAAGGACCTGACCTTAAAAAGAGCAAAACACAGGCTACTTTGAAGGTTTTTGCTCTCAGGTATTTTCATTGGGTCTTGGCAGACACCCTGGTCCTGCCAGCCAAGATCTCCCACTGGGAAGGTGACTCTCATTGAGCCCAGTCACACCAGCCTTATAAGGACTCCCCACTGAAATCACCCTTGAACCCCTCTTCTCTCTCCATCATGCACGTGGCCATGAAATCTTCAAAATCCACCCAAGGCAGAAGATGCTCTTGCATTTCTCCCCATCTCACACACACGAAACTCATGTTTCTGTCTTTCAGAAGATCTCGCTGGAAGGAAAAAGAGGTGGCAAAGGCCTTCCATGGTTTTCAGGCTTAGCTGCTGCATCAAAATGCTAAAAATAAAATAATTTCTTGCCTTTTTAGAAATATCAATAAAGAAGCCAAAAAGCCCATTTGCCTGCCTTCTCCTCAGACCTCTTCCAAACATTTGGGTGTCTGAGGGTCTCAGAAACAGAAAGACTTTGAACCTCTAATTCAACACAACACAAGAGCAAAAAGGGGCCCTAAGTCAGCACACAGCCCAAAAATAGAATGAGAGGGTTATCTGATAAATGCACTAAATATAGACAAAAAAGTTTCGTCCTGCAGCTGCAGTGCTGGCCAGCTCAGCACGTAGCTGAGTGTCACTTGCAGACAGACAGGTCCACATCCATCCCAGCTGGTGTGCTCAGTGCAGGTTCTTGTCATACCTCAGCTAGATACCCTCCCATGTCACTTTGCTGAAGCTCCCAGGGCACCTGGGAGGTGGGTGATGAAGATCATCGTCCCTGCAGAGTCTCCCAACATGAGCATCCCTCCTGAGACAGGCCCAGGGTTGGTCTGACCCAGTCACAGGGGAACATCTCCCCTGTGCAAGAGTCTTCCAGAGCAGTTCTGCTCTGGCTTTTGGAAGGTGTAGGCACTGGGTGACCCAGCTGGATGATTAAGGGGCTGGAGCATCTCCCCTATGAAGAAAGACTAAGGGAACTGAAGATGTTTAGTCTGGAGAAGGGAAGACTGAGACGCGACCTTATTAACGTCTACAAATATCCAAAGGGTGGGTGCCAAATAGAAGGAGTCAACCTCTTCTCTGTAGTGCCCAGCAATAGGACAAGGATCAATGGGTATAAACTGGAACATTAGAAGGTTCCACATCAACGTGACGAGGAATTTCTTTCCTATGAGAGTGATGGAGCCTGGAAGAGGCTGCCCAGAGAGGTTGTGGAGTCTCCTTCTCTAGAGACATTCAAAACCCGTCTGGACCTGTTCCTGTGTGGCCTGACCTGAGTGATCCTGCTCTGGCAGGGGGGTTGGACTCAATGATCTCTAGAGGTCGCTTCCAACCTCTAAACATTCTATAAGTCTATGATTCTGTGCTGGGAGAGAGTAGGCTCTGCTGCTGCTACCATAAAGTGACAGCATTTTGTACAGGCATCCTCTCCCCTGGAAACCAGACTGCTCAAGTGACCCTGAACCTCAGAAATGTCTTTGCTGTCAGTTCAGAGTGGAAGGTGCAGGCAAGAGGCTCCTTTCATCTGAGGCAGGTCATTCAGCTCCATTTACAGCAGAGTGGGAAACCTTCCAGTTTTCTGGCACTTTACAGCCCTGTAAAAGCCTAAGCCTTTCCTCTGCCTTGTATGGTGTGAAAGAAGCTGCAGAAGCTGCAAGGCAGGGAGGTCCAGGCAGCCCTGAGCCCAGCAGCACCCATCAGTCTGAGCAGACACTGCTGCGTCCAGCACTTTGTAGTTGCCCCCAGAGGGTCTTCGCTTGCCCAGGTTGAGGCTGTAAAGCCAGGTCCAGGGGGAAGCCTTTTCCTCCTACAGCCTGTCAGAGCCCTGCCTACTTCTTAGCCTGGAAACTGCACTGCTTCCCCATCTCCTGCTCAGTGAGGCGCAGAAGGGACCTACGAGCACCTGAGTTGTCAATCATCACAGAATCACAGAATCATTTGGCTGGAAGAGACCTTTAAGATCATCAAGTCCAACCATTAACACTAAACTGCCAGGATCCCTAAACCATGTCCCCCAGCACCACATCTACACAGTTTTTAAACACTTCCAGGGATGGGGACTCAACCACCAACATTCCAATGCCTAACCACCCTCTCTGTAAAGAATTTTTTCTTGATATCTAACCTAAATTTCCCTTGGCACAACTTGAAGCCATTCCCCCTCATCCTGTCATTTTTAACTTGGGAGAAGAGGTCGACCCCCACCTCCCTGCAATGTCCCTTCAGGTAGTTGTAGAGAGCAATAAGGTCCCCCCTGAGCCTCCTTTTCTCCAGACTAAACAATCCCAGCTCTATCTCATCATGGAATCACAGAATGTTAGGGGTTGGAAGGGACCTCTGGAGATCGAGTTTCCAGTAGATTCCCGTCTTTACTTCCTGTTCTTCTGCAACTGAAGGCCACCAGTGAGGTGATGCAAGAGGCATCTGCGATTGCATCTCGGATAGGCAGGGGTGCCCATGTCAGCTTCACTCTCCTGCCCCAGGGTGTTGTGCAAGGGGAGATTTACTGAACTGGTGTGAAGGTGAAGCTGAAGGCAGAGCCAACTGCCAGGCCTAAGGTGGGGAAGGATGGGAAAAGCAACAAGAAGGACAGAAACCACACTTTCTGTTGCAACAAGGTAGTTTGGATCTGCCTTGTTCATCATGCCAAACACTGCAATTGGGATGGAGCCAGAATATTGCAATTCCAGCCCTGGGGCTAGCATCGGTGGGGCCAGTTCAAGAGGCTGCTGTTATAGAGAAGCACACAGGGACATGCTCCTTTTTAGGAAAATACTTCTGAAGTCAGTGGAACTCTTCCTGCTCTGGTGCCTCCCTATAACCAGGAAGCTAAAGATGGTGTTTTCATTGTCACCCCTTCCCAGCAGCAGTCTGAAGAAATAAAGTCAGAGCAGAACAGAGATGAATTAATGAGACCAACACACCAAGGAGGGCAGTGCAGCCCCTACCTGTTTCCCTGAGGTCTGGCAGTGGCAGAAGTGAGTGAGCAGTTCAGTGCCCAAGCAGGGTCCCCATCACATCCGCCCACTGCAGGGTGGCACAGGGCAGCTGGGGTTGTGTCAGGGTCACACAGCAGCAAGGATCGTACCCATCAGAACTTCCCGCTGCTGCTGTGAGTGCAGGCAGCTGAGCCAGGCAGGCACTGGCCAAAGCACCAGGGATCACCCTAGGGACAAAACCTGGGTAGAGCCAGCCTGGGCAATCTGACTGGGCGAGTAGAGCCAGCTTGGCAAGGAGCTGGAGATACAGGTTTGGGATAGGGATGGCACCTCCTCAGAGATTCTTCCAAACACCCCGTGCAGCCAGGGCTGAGCTCTCTGAGGCCACATAACCCAGACGAGTCTCTCTGCCATGGCTATCGAGCCAGCCCTGCAGCCGCCCAGGTAGAGCAGCAAAGACAGAAGTTCAGTGGGGGGGAAGTGGAGTAGGGCAGCCCCAGGACTATCCATGTGTCCTCCCTGCCACGTCGCTCAGCACAGCCCCATCTGCTGTTTGGAGCAGGTGGGAAGGGTCTGTCAGTGTGTGGGCAGAGGACACCCAGGAGCTGGGCTGGTGGAGGCAGTGCCCAGCTTGAGCCCATCCTCCTTTGGCTCCTGGAAAACCACTGTGGTTACTGTGGTAACAAGTGGGCTTGAGCGTGGCATAGTGTGCCTGGCACACAGGTAGCAGAGGTGCCTGGGTGGTACCAACACAGTCTGTAACAATCCCCTAATCCAAGGAGGGATGCAAGCCCTGGCCATGCTCCACCCTGCACCCTGGGGTCCCTTCCATGGCGACAGGAATAGCCACCACAGGTAGAGGCAGGGAGTGGAGGCAGCCCAATGGGACAGGGTACATCCCAGAGGGACATGGTGTACCCCAACAAGACAGGGTGCACCCCTGTGATCTCATCCTTCAGCAGGTAGGACACAGGGTCAGGGGTTTGGCCAGGGCAGGGGGGGACATGGCAGCTCTGGGTGCAGGGATGCTCTGGAACAGTGGAGGACATGGCTTTCCAGATGTTGGCCAGAACCACTCGTTTCCCCAGAGTTCACCGATCAGGGGCAGGGAGCCCGCAACATGGTCAGAGATGTCCCAACTCTCCCTTCAGCTGGAGGGGTTGGAATGGAGGGGCTTGGTCTCAGTCATCAGCCTCCTCTTGAGAGGCAGCAGTAAAACCTGCCTTGCTGAGCACTGCAGGCTCTGCACCCCCTGCCCAGACATGGGATGGAGACATCATGGGGCTGTGGGCAGCAGCTCAAGCAGCTCATGATGGCCATGAGGGTTGGGTCCCCGGGGGCAGCTGGCAGCCAAGTCACACACCACAGGACAGGCAAGGTGTGAACTTCAAAAAGTTAGGTCCCACAGGACAAATCATCCGGGGGGTGACTCCTGTCCAAGAGCCAGTCACATGGCTGGGCACCCAACAGCATTGCTGAGAATCCAGAGCAGTGGCAGTGTCACAATCAGGCAAGTGATGCATCAGGAAGTCTCCATGCGTGACTGCGAATGGCCCCAGGTTCAGGCCTGGAGAGGCAGGAGGAGAAGAGGTCACTGGCTGAGTCACCAGCAGGTCTGAGCACCACACACCTCAGCACCAGCTCCCGTCCAGCTCTGCTCCCCCAAGCATTGCTCAGGGTCTCCTACCAGCACTGGCCCACCTGGATTGGATTTCTGCTCCCTTTTCCCCAGGAGTGCCTGCCCCCCTCCTTTTCATCCTACTCACCTATGACAGGAGGCTCAATCCCTACTGCACTGGTGCCATGGGGAGCTCTCCAGGTGCGCTCAGTGTTGGGGTGACCTGTGGCGGATCACCCTCAGCCTTGCAAGAAGCCCACCCTCAGTGCTCACCTGACACCTGGAGAGGGAGTTGGGAGTCCTCTGCTCTGAAGGCCCACCTTACCCAGGCTGCTAAAACCTGTCCCAGCCCTCCCAGGTCCCAACAGGATCACGCAGCCATGGCAGGGCGATGCTGGCACCTCCCACCCCAGCTCAGCCACATTATGGACTATGTACACAAAACTATCCCAGGTGGTTCCCTGAGCTGGTTTGATCATGGGGCACCAGGGCTGGAGGAGGGAGCCTGGAAGCATCTGGAATCTAGGAACATCTGAAGGAGGACTTGGGTGAAGCAGGAATGTCCTGAGCTGCATCTGCTGCTTGGGAGAAAACATGAGCATGTGGTTCTGGTTCTGCCCATGGAATTTAATGGTGATTGTCACACAAGTTGGACATCTGCCACAACAGTAACTGTGCAGCCACCCCAGAGAAATCTGGCTGATGAGGCCCATGCCAGTGGGAAGGTCGGTTCTCAAAGCCCAGAAGCACTGCACAGACCATGGTTGCAACTCCCCCCTGGTCACCCATCCCCTGGAAAGGCTGGGGTCACTGAGGGCTCTGACATAACAGCATGGTGTGGATGGAGAGAAGGGATCATCCCAGCTGTAGCCTGGCCCACAAACATTTCTAACTAAAAAATTTCAGCATATATTCAAGCTGGGGGCAGACCCTTCTACAGGAGGGAGAAGGCAGTGTTGGCTGGGGAAAAGTCTCCATTGAAGGATCATTTATATGGAAACATTGTTTTGGAAAAACTCCTTTGCTCCATGTCCCCAGAGAGGATGGAAATGGGGAGGAGAGCTGGGGCAGCTGCAGTGGGCAGCAGCATTTTTTTGCTGTTTTGCAAACAGGATTGTACTTCACAGCACTACACTACACTACTGCTCAGCACTACAAACAGTACTGCACAGCACTACACTACATGACAGCACAGGTCTGTGGGTGGATCTGCTGGTCCAGGAAAAGCTCAGCAATCAGGAAGATTGGTTTTGGTGCTCTCACAGGATCTATATATATGAAACCCTTCTGAGGCTGAGGTCCCAGTTGGCTGAGGGGGTCACAGATAGTTTTTTCACTCC
>JAOEGS010005024.1:15905-26687 GCA_025447755.1 Corythornis vintsioides | reverse complement strand
TCTTCTCCAGGCTAAAGAGCCCCAGCTCTCTCAGCCTCTCCTCAGCAGGGAGATCTCCACTCCCTTCAGCATCTTGGGCTATCAAGAGATGAGGGTGTGCTGGGGCTGGATGCAGCTCCTCCTGAGGCAGGCTGCCATCTGGGAGCCTGTTGGAGGGGCCGTGGGGACACTGACTCTGCCCCACAGGACCGCCTGGAGCACCTGCGCAAGCAGTGCGGGCCCCACGTGTCTGCCGCAGCCAAGGACTCGGTGGAAGGCATCTGCAGCAAGATCTACTACATCTCCCTGGAGTACGTCAAGCGGATCCGGGAGAAGCATCTGGCCATACTCAAGGAGAACAATATACCTGGTACGGGGCAGGGCTGAGGGTTTAGGCCACAGGTGGGCTTTGCTCGGAGGCAGCCCACCCAGCGTTGGTGCTGCCACGGCAGAGGGTGTCCTGCCGGGTGCTGTTGCCACCTGCAGCATGGAGTGCCAGCAGCATGAGACTGGTCAGGATTGGCAGCTTGTTGGGAGTGACCCCCCAGACAGGGTGTTTGTTCCCTCACCAGGACACTCCTTTGCTCTGATGGATGCCCAGGGTCAGCCAACAGCCACCCTCGTGGTGCTGAGCGCTCTCCTCCTGAGTTCTCCTCGGTTCATGGTTCTGAGCACCTCCTGCCTGCCAGCACCTCACCATGCTCCCTTCCTTCCCCAGCAGAGGATCTGTGTTCCTCCAGCCTTCCTGTTCTCTCTTCCTCTGGTTGCCTTTTCCTTCCATGGTCCCTGCTTCTTTCCTCACCACCCCTCTCTGTCCCTCAGCCCCTTGTGTCCCAGCTCTCCTCAGACTCCCCTCAGATCCCAGTGCGTGGTTTTGCTCTTTGCCTTTCCACAACACCACCATGTCTGTGATTCCTCCTGGCTGGCTTCCCCACCAGCTCTGTTTCTGCTGAAGCTGCTGTCCCCAGTGGGTAACCACAGGGTGGTGGAAAGGTTCCTTTGCCTTCTACAGTTGACAGCCTGGGAATACTCTTGGTGCTTTGGACCAAGGCCAAACTGAACTAATTCCAGTCAAAACAAGGCAGGTGTGTTACTGGTCTGGAACGTGCCTCGTGATGCTGGGGTGGTTCTGTGCTGTCTGCTGTGTTGCAGGAACATTGGGATGTATTCTCCTGATGCTCTGGCAGTGGGAAGTGGAATTAATTTAGGATCTGTGAAGGACCCTCTGCCCTCCAGCCCTGTTCCAGCTGCAGGGTGTAAGGAGGGGGGAGGAAGATCTGAACTGTCCCCAAAGCCCCCGGATTATTCTAATGAGCTGCATTTCTCTTTGTTCTCCTAGCTGAGGTCGAAGCTCCTGAAGTCCAGGACAGGCTGGTGTACTGCTACCCCGTGAGGCTGGCCATCCCCTCCCCCCCTCTGCCCAGCGTGGAGATGCACATGGAGAACAACGTGGCGTGCGTGCGGTACAAGGGGGAGATGGTGAAAGTCAGTCGCAGCTACTTCAGCAAGCTGGTACGTGCCAGGGCCTGGCTGTCCTTCCCAGGAGCTTCCCAGGCCCCCTGTCCTGGGGAGGCTGGGGACTGCACCTCAGGATCAGGCTGGGAGCACGTGCAGGGTGTTGTGTGTGTTCTGTGCTGTAGCAGTCGCGCTCACTGCGAGGCAGCCCTGGCTGAGATCACAGAATCATTCGGGTTGGCAGAGGCCTTTCAGATCCTTGGGTCCACCCCCAGCACTGCCAGGGCACCACTGACTCATGTCCCTCAGCACCACAGCTTAGAAACCCCTCCAGGGATCATGGGGACTCTGCCCTGGGCAGCCTGGGACAGCCCTGCAGGGGAAGAAATTGTTCCTCAGCTCCAACCTCTACCTCCCCTGGGGCAGCTTGAGGCTGGTTCCTCTTGTCCCATCAGCTGGGACAACAGATCCTACCCCTGACCTCACTTCACCTCCTGTCAGGAGCTGCCAGAGCCAGAAGGTCTCCCCTGAGCCTCCTTCTCTCCAGGCTCCACCAGCCCAGGTCCCTCAGCTGCTCCTCCCCACACTCCTGCTCCAGACCCTTCCCCAGCTCCATTGCTCTTCCCTGGCCACACTCCAGCCCCTCAGTGTCCTGCTGGGAGTGAGGGGCCCAGAACTGGCACCAGCATTCAAGGGCCTCCCAAGTGCCCAGTCTAGGGGGATGATCCCTGCCCAGGTCCTGCTGGCCACACTGGTGCTGACACAGCCAGGGTGCTGGTGGCATGTTTGGCCACTCGGGCACACATTGACTCACTCACCTGGCTGTTGAACAACCCCCCCAGACGCCTTTTCTCTGCACAGCTTTCAAAGAGGCACTTTCTGGTGTGGTGCCTCTGATGCTGCTGAAGAGCTGGTGTTTGTCTCACAGTGAAAGCAGAGTCCTGCCTGCTGCTGGTCTTCACCAGCATCCTCCAACGAGCTGTAGTGCTTGTGCTCTGTCTTGTCTGCTTGTGTTTGATGCCTGGGCTTTCTGTTCCAGTGGCTTCTCTACCGGTACAGCTGCATTGATGACTCTGGCTTTGAAAAGTTTCTGCCCAGGGTTTGGTGCCTTCTCCGTCGCTATCAGGTACCAGCACAGGGGGTACATGGGAACTGAACCTCGCTCTGGGGGAGCTCCACAGTGCTGGGAGCAGGGCTTAAGCTGTGTCCATGGCCTGCTCCTGGTGTTTTGAGTTGGCACTGGGGCCTGGGGAGCAGTCGTGACCTTGGCAGGAGACCTCGGGGTGGGTAAAGGTGGGTGTTTGTGGAGGAAACCTTCTGTAGTTCTTGACTCTGGGGGGCATCTGAATGCTCACAGGGCACGTTCACAGTGGCAGACCCTGAGCTGGGTGAAGCACCTGAGGAGCATCCTTGGGCCCTGCACCCCCAGAGGAGCAGGTGTGTGGGCACCATCAGCAGAGGGCACGGCTCACCGGGGTTCTCCTCTCCCCAGATGATGTTCGGTGTGGGTCTGTACGAGGGGACTGGTCTGCAGGGGGCACTGCCCGTGCACGTCTTCGAGGCCCTGCACAAGCTCTTTGGAGTGAGTTTTGAGTGCTTTGCCTCGCCCCTGAACTGCTATTTCAAACAGTACTGCTCGGCCTTCCTGGATACAGACGGGTATTTTGGATCCAGGGGGTGAGTCTCCAGCTGTGCTGCTGTGTGGGGACAAGTGCCCAGCTGGTGGGGGTGGGTGGGTGGGCAGCAGCCCCCTGAGTAGTGTCTGTGGGTCAGGGCTGCCCGAAGGCAGCGAGCAGGCACTGACCAGGGCTGTGCCACCAGTCGGGGAGAGGCTCTTCCCCCGGTGCTGATGTGGTTCATGGGTCTGCCAGCTCCAGCCCTGGCTCTGGAATGGGACAGTAGGGCCCTCGAGCAGGCAGCTGGACACAGAGCCACTGAATGCAGGTGTGGTGTGTCCCCCGTGACCAGTCACAGAATCACAGTGTGCTGGGAGCTGGAAGGTCCCTCGGGATTACTTGGTGCCACCCACCTGCCCCAGCAGGGTCACCTGGAGCAGGGGGCCCAGCAGTGCAGTGTCCAGGGGGGTTGGAATCTCTCCAGAGAAGGAGACTCCACAGCCTGGAGAGCTGGACTAGATGACCTTTGGAGGTCCCTTCCAGCCCTAGCCATTCTATGACCTCTCTGGGCAGCCTGGGCTGGGCTCTGACACCCTCACCCCAAAGAACTTTCTCCTCCTGCTCAGATGGAGCCTCCTGGGTTCCAGTTGGTGCCCGTTTTCCCTTGTCCTGTCACTGGGCACCACTGACAAGTCTGACCCATCCTCTTGAGCCCCGCCCTTGAGCTGCTGCTCAGCCCCACAGATGGGAGCAGCATCTGCACTGCTGGAGACACGACTGCCTGTCCTGAGGAGCAGACGGGTGTTAGGGTCTGAAACATCAAAACCTGCCCTCTGATGGGAATCTGCCTTTTCCCTGCAGCCCGTGCCTGGATTTCTTCCCTATAAGTGGCTCTTTTGAGGCGAACCCTCCGTTCTGTGAGGAGCTGATGGATGCCATGGTTTCTCACTTTGAGGTAGGAGCTGCTCCGAGCGGGGCTGTGCTCCCACACCCTCCTGGTGGGATGCAGAGGGGAGGGCACGGTGGCAGCACCCTCTGGAAGCAGTTTCCTTTCTGACATGGCATTGCTCAGCCAGCGCTGAGGTCGTTCATTTTCCCGTTGAACCAGAAACTGCTGGAGAACTCCAGTGAGCCTCTGTCCTTCATCGTCTTCATCCCCGAGTGGCGGGACCCTCCCACGCCAGCCCTGACCCGCATGGAGCAGAGCAAGTTCAAGCGGCACCAGCTCATCCTGCCAGCCTTTGATCACGAGTACCGCAGCGGCTCCCAGCACGTCTGCAAGAAGTAGGCTTCTTATCTGTGCCCTGGGGGGCTGTGGTGTGACACAAATAGCCTGTCCCAAGGGGTGGGGAGTGGGCAGCGGGCAGGGCAGGCAGCACTGCAGTCACCCGGCTTTCTAAGGCAGTCACACGGAGCGTTTGGTGCTCTGTGCCCGTGAGTGTCTGCTCAGCAAGGGCTTCACCACCAAGTTGTCCAGCTGGCTGTAATGATGTGCTCCCGTGCCCTTGTCTGCAGGGCCAGCAGGGTCCTGGCATGTGCTGTGGGGAATTGTGTGGCTGTGCAGGGTCTGGGCTGCTCCTCCAGGAACTGGGGAGGTTCTGCCCGCCCTCGGAGCGGCTCAAGCTGCTCTCTGCCTGCTGCTTTCCTCAGAGTGCCAGGAGAGAGGGGCTTATCCTAACACCACGTGGGAGGAGCAAGGGGGTGCTGGGGAGTGGGTCTGGGTGCAGTGGTGACTCCTGGGAGGGTGCAGCAGGTGGCTCCTGGGAGGCTGAGCGCCTCTGGTCTTCCCTTGCAGAGAGGAGATGTACTACAAGGCCGTGCACAACACGGCCGTGCTCTTCCTGCAGAACAGCGCCGGATTTGCCAAGTGGGAGCCCACGCCGGAGCGGCTGCAGGAGCTCGTGGCAGCCTACAAGCATTCCGGCCGGACCCTCAGCTCCTCCTCCTCATCCTCCTCTTCATCCTCCTCCTCCTCCTCCTCCACGGCAGACAAAGAGCGGGAGCTGGGCCGAGAGCAAAGCAGCAGCCGGGAGACTAATGCCAACTAAGGCGCAGAGGTGCGAGGCAGCAGGAGAGGTGCCCGAGGAGAGGCGGCTGTGCCGGGGCGCTGGAGGGACTGCCAGCCGTGCAGCACCAGCCGCGGGGACTCACCCGCCTCCCTCTGCCAACTGCACCCCCGGCGGCGAGAGCAGGGCCCGGCTGTGGCCCTGACCGGAGGGCACGGCAGCCCAGCGCGGCACGACGCGGCACGGCGGGAGGAGCGCCCAGGGAAGGGGCAGCCAGAGCTGGGACGGACGGACGGCGGGATGGATGGACGGACGGACGGGTGGATGGATGGATGGATGGATGGCAAGCGCGAGTGCTCGGCGCCAAGCGCTGCGGCACGGGGGGCCCCGGCAGCCAAACGCAGCCCGGCGCCCGCGGGAGGAGGACGGGCAGAGCCCGGGGGGCTCCTGCGGCCGGACCGGCCCCAGCACGGCTCCGTGTTCATAGTGTAAATAGTTGTGTCCCCGCGCTCCCGGCGGGGCCGCTCCCTCCGCATCCGTGTTTCCTTCCCCACCTGTGTGAGTCCCGAGTCGGCCACGCTGCGCTCCCCGGGCGCAGAGAGGAGTTCCTTTGGTGTGTAAAGACGTCTTTGCAGCTGTTTTGTAGTCGTTGTGGTTTTTACGCGGAGCCTGCGGGCTTTATTTAACCTCCTCGGGTTTTGTTTTGTAAGGATTAATTTAACACCGCTAACCATTTTATTACTTTTATCAAGAAGAGCAAAGTCTATTTTTGATTTCTGTTTCCTAGTTCTTAGGAACATTAAAAACCAGCGTTCAGCTCTGCCCGTGTCTGCGCCCTCCTTCTCTCCACAGGGGTTGTGCTTCAGCCTCTGGCTGGAAGTAAAAAGCTGTTTTTGTCTTCAGGACTTTCTGAGCTCTGCTCCATTCCTTGCTGCAGTTTCCCACTGGTAAGTTTTTTCCCTCCAAACGACCACTGTGACCCCCCAGAAGCAGCCTGGCTCCCACCCCCTGCTTCATCATCCACTCCAGTGCTGGGTTTGGCTTCGCCCAGGTCACAGCCCTCCAAGGAGCACCAGCAGCTGCCACTGGCCTTGGCAGGGCAGGGGGAGTTGGATTCTCCAGCAGGGTCTCTGCCCCCCACCCCTGATGGGTGCAGCCCAGGCTGAACCATGTTGCAGCCTCAGCCTCCCTGGCATGGGCAGCAGCTGGCACCGTGCCGGGAGCTTGGCCGGGCCATCCTGGGTCACTGCACTGCACTCTGTGCTCAGCCCTTCCTGGGCTGGGTGGACCTCCTACACCTTCCACCCCTGGATGTCACAGCATCCCAGTGTGTCAGGGATGGGAAGGGATCTCAGCAGATCACCTGGTTCAGACCCCCTTCTGAGCAGGATCACCCAGATCAGGTCACAGGAATTAATCCAGGTGGGTTTTAAACACCTCCAGAGCAGGAGACTCCACAACCTCCCTGTGCCCCTGTCCTGGCTGCTACCACCTGCTCTGGCATCACACAGTAAGGGTAGCTCTCGGGGCTTAGACCTGGTTCCCTGCCTTCCCTGTTCTGGTTTTCCAGGGCTTGGGACTTTCCTTGGCGCCCCCTCTGCCCCCAGGCAGGCAGGTGCTGCCTCGGGCACTGCAGCTCCTGGCTGGTTTTGCCATCCCCATGGCACAGGGCTCCAGGGGGCTCAGCCCTGCCTGTTGTGCCCCCACCTCACGGGGCTGTTGTGGGCACAGCTCTTGATGTTTGCTGGTTAAAGCTGGGAGACTGAATCCTGGTCCTGGCAGTGCCCACGGTGCCCTGGGCTGGCAGTGATGGTGCGCTGCAGTGGGCAGGGGCAGTTGCCCCACGTGCTCCCTGTATCTCCAGCTTGGCAGGGATGCTGCCAGTGGTGGGTTCATGTCCTTTAATGACACTCGGGCCAGCGGCTCCCCAGCAGCGACAGCAGTGCTTTGAAAAGCCTTTTTTCCTTTCATTCATTGTCCTGAGCCGAGGCCAGGGGCAGAGACCTGCTGATGCTGGAAGTTCAGCAACCCTGCTCCTGGGGCAGTGTCCTCAGGAGTCCTTTGCCTGTCTCCACGAGGGCCACTTAACCTCATTAAGTGTTTAATCACCATGGGCTGGAAGTGGAGATGTGACCCTGGGGCCTGGCTGCCTCCCCAGAGCACTTCATTTACCGGGATGAAGAAGATGTGGTAAAGGGAAGTGTTGGGGTGACCAGGGTGGGTTTCAGGGGTGCTTCAGGGAGGAGCAATGGGGGTGAATCCTGAGAGGGGCCAAGCACCAGCAGCAGCTCCTGGGGCTCTGGGAGTAGAGGGGCTGAGACAAGGAGCAGATTCCACTTGCAGGACTGAACTGCCTGAGCCTCAGGCCAGTGAGAGGGGCTGGCCAGGACCACCCCACTCAGCCCAGTGCCAAGGTGGGATGTGGCCCTTTCCCCTGTGACACTGACCCCACTGAGCCTGTAACCAGTCCCAGAGCTGCTGCCTGAGGCTGGGTTGAGCTGTTTGAGGGGCTTTTTCGTGGGGGCAGCCAAGGTGGGCTTTGCTGGCTCTCCTGCAATAAAAGCTGCGATGATTTGGACTAAAGGGCCCTTCCCTGAGGGCAGCTCCAGACAAAGGGGCTGCTCTGGGTGGCCAGGAGCTGCAGCACAACACTGCTGTGCTTGTCAGGGTAATGAAAATAATTACCTGGGCAATTAACGGAGCTCAGCAGATAGAGCAGAGCCCCGTGTGGAGATAAAAACCCATCCAAGTCTTGTCACAAACCCTGTGCTGTACCCTGAGGGGGCTGGGGACAGCAAGATGTGACCTGTGACAGAGGAGGGGCTGGAAACCCCCAGCAGCACCTGGGCTCAGACATGTCCCCAGGTCAGTTGTCACTGTGGGGTGTTCCCATTGTCACCCCAGCAAGTGCTGCCCCCACGGTGAGTGATTGCTGCCACTCTTCAGCCTGGCAGCACACTGGGAAGGGGTTGTCCAGTCTGTGCTGGTGCCAACAGGCCTTCAGCACCGGGCAGTGGGGGGTGCTCTGCCAGCTGCTGTCCTGTGGGGCTGCTGGAAACAGCCCTGGGGGAGGATTTGTAACGAGCTGGAGAGACCTAGCTGCAGAAGGATGTGCCAAGGGCTCTGCTGTGCCCGGCCTGGGTTTGGCAAGTGCTGCAGCCCCCTGGAGCCCTTGTCCCTGGCTGCCCCGGGTGCAGGAGTGGGGCGAGGTGGCTGGGCACTTGCTGGTGGTGCTGAGCATCTCTCTGTGCCTCGGGATCCCCGGTGCTGCGGGAGAGCTGCAGAGTCCTCCCCTCTGGGCACCTGGAGCAGCTTCTCTCCCTGGGCCCCAGCAGGAGCCGCCCGTTCCCAGGCCCAGGGAGGGCAGAGGGTCCGCCTGTGCTGCGGGGTCCCTCAGCACCCTGCTCTGCAGCCTCCCCCCCGGGGGTGCAAGGGCCGGTGCCCGAAGCCCTCAGACAGGGAAGGAGCATCCCCGGCGCCGCTCGAGAGCGGAGAGACCGCGCATCTGCCGGGACCCGCACCCGCACCCGCACCGACCCGCTGCAGCACGGCTCTGCCCCGCGGCGTAGATGGGTCTGATCCTGCCCTGGATGGGCTCAGCGCGGCACCGGCACCGGTACCGGCACCGGCCGCGACACGGGCCCCGGTCGAGCATCCTTCTCCGGTTCGGCGTTGCCAGGCCAACGCCGCGGGGATGCCGGCGGCCCCTGCGCCGGGGCGGCCTCCGCAGCGCGGCGGGCACCGCGCCCCATCCCGCTCCATGGGGCTCCCGGCCCGGCTCCAGCACGGCCGCTGCCCGCCCGACACCCCCGGCGCGGGGCGCAGGTACCGGGGCGGGAGCTGATGGAGGTGGCGGGGGGCTCGTCCCGGGGTCCTGGAGTCAGGGGATGGGCGGTGCAGGGAGGGGGGTCCCCGCAGCCGCGGACACGATGTTCGCCCGGTGCCAGCTAGTCCCGGGGAACCTGCTCGCATGGGGATGGACAAACTGGAGCCCCCACCCCGCCGCCGGTGCCGATTCTCCCGGACACCCGGACACGGAGTGTGGGGCGGGGGCGAGTCCCCGCACCAGCGGCACCAGCCGGTGGGCAGAGCCGGTCCGGGGAGGGGGCTGCAGCCGCTGCCCCGCTCCCCCAACCCTCCTCTCCCGGCCCCACTCTGCTGCAGAGCCCGGGGGGTGCCCAGGTCCCTGCCCGTGGGGTGCGGGAGAGCCCGGAATCCTGTCCCCCGTCCCCTGCTCACGTCCCTTCCCTCTTCCCCCAGCGCCCCCCCAGCCCTCCCTCAGCATGGCCCAGCCGGGGGGCGAGCGGGGACCGCAGGCGGTGGTCCCGGAGCTGGAGTGCACGATCTGCTGCAGCCGCTTCGACGCCCGTGCCCACCGACCCAAACTGCTCCGCTGCGGCCACCGCCTCTGTGCCAGGTGCCTGCGCAAGATGGTGGCACTGGGGGACGCGTCGCCCCGCCAGCTCTGTTGCCCCTTCTGCCGCCGGCGCAGCCTGGTGCCCGGTGGGGACGTGCAGCGGCTGCAGGACGACGCCGAAGCGCTGGCACTGCTGACGGGCTGCGAGTGGCCCAAGAAGCAAGGTGCCACCAGGTCCCCCGAGGTCCTGCTCTGCCCCAGCGTGCTGGAGCCCACAGCCAGCCCTGACTGCCTGGTCGTCACCATTCTGGAGGTGCCAGAGGATGTGGCCCCACCGGAGAGCCTGGGTGGGCTGGAGGTGGTGAGGCTGTACCGCTCTGCCAGCCTGTGCACGCTGCCCTGCCACAGCCCCCGGCAGAAGTGCCGCTCCTGGGGCTGGCACGCCGTCCCCCGCTTCATCCTGGGTGTCCTCGGCCTCCTCTACTTCAGCTCCCTGCCCTTTGGCATCTACCTCCTGCTCATCGAGCACCACAGCCTGGGTATCGTCCTGGTCAGCCTCGTGCCTGCCACCCTCCTCCTCTGCATCGTCTACAGCCTCTGCCAGTGCCTGTGCCAGGAGGTCTTCAGGTTCCCCCACTCCTGACATCGCACAGCCGAGCCCGTGTCAGTGCCAGGGAGGCTTCGGGCACCTTGGACCGTTGTCCCTGGGGGGGTTCAGGTGTTCCCGGCTCCACGGCTGCCCCACAGCGTGCCGACCTGCCGGGACCCGGGGAGATGCTCAGCGCCTGTTGCCTTCCCTGGCAGATCAGCACCAGCTTTGCCAAGTGGCATCCCACGCCGGAGCGGCCGCAGGAGCTCACTGCAGCCAAACAAGCATGCAGGCTGGACCCTCATCCTCCTCATCCTCCTCGTCATCTTCCTCCTCCGCGGCAGACAAAGAGCTGGAGCTGGGCTGAGAGCAGAGCAGCGACTGGGGGGGTTCATCTCACCAGGGAAGTGCGAGCGCTGGGCAGCGGTGCCAGAGGCAGCCGAACGCAGCCCGGCGCCGGTGTGGGGAGGACGGGCAGAGCCCGGGGGGCTCCTGCGGCCGGAGCGGCCCCAGCACGGCTCCGTGTCCATAGTGTAAATAGTCGTGTCAGGGCCACTGCCTCCGCATCCGTGTTTTCTTCCCCACGCGTGTGAGTCCCGAGTCAGCCACGCTGTGCTCCCGGGGCGCAGAGAGGAGTTCCTTTGGTGTGTAAAGACGTCTTTGCAGCTGTTTTGTAGTCGTTGTGGTTTTTACCTGCGGGCTGTATTTAACCTCCTCGGGTTTTGTTTTGTAAGGATTAATTTAACACCGCTAACCATTTTATTACTTTTATCAAGAAGA
>JAOEGS010005024.1:0-15805 GCA_025447755.1 Corythornis vintsioides | reverse complement strand
GCAAAGTCTATTTTTGATTTCTGCTTCCTAGTTCTTAGGGCCATTATAAACTAGCGTACAGCTCTGCCCGTGTCTGCGCCTTCCCGGGGCTCCTGGTCCCCACTCCCCTCCCTGGTCCCCTCCCTGGCCCCGCTTGTCACCCTTGGGAGGGCACAGAGCTGCCAGCCTGGCCAGGGGAGATGCGGGGACGCTGTCGGGTCTCAGCCAAAGTCCATCGAGCAGCTGAGTGCTGCCTCTGCCTCCCCCACCCCTCCTGTGCAGTGCCTCCTGCATCTCCTGCATTAAGGGGAGGCCCCTTGGGGACCAGGGTTTGGAGAGCCCCGTCAGCCGGGCTGGGCATGCGGAAGGGTCCTGCTTCGGAGACATCTCCATTGGGCACAGGGGCCAGACAAGGGGCAGCCTGAGGAGGGAGGGATGGGACCTGCCCACAGCAGTCCTGTCGGTGGAGATGCCCACAGCCCCGCTGGCACCCCCACCACATTTAGGCAACACCAGGAGGTCCAAGAAAGTCACATTTATTAGTGCCCCATGTCCCTCCCTGCCCACACCTCCCGCTCTCCTTATTTGAGCATATGCTGGATCCTGTGGCAGTCTGTCCTGCCCTGTCTGTCCCCTCCCGACCGCCCCAGCCCTACCCCTGCTCTGGCACTGCCAGCACCCCTGGGGGACACCCATTCTCAGCTGGGGGAGATGCCAACATTGCTGCCACACTCCAGATCTTGGGTTTCTCGGGCTGCTTGTTCTGCCCAGGGCCTGGCCCCTGCCCAGGGCTGTCCGCGCACCCATCCTGCGCAGGGCTGGGACTGGGGCTGTGGGGGGCACCTGGCAGTGCCCCCTCTCCCTCGCTGTCCTCGCCGTCTGAGGCACCGCGCACTGCCCATCCCGCCTTGTTCTCCTTCTTGAGACGCCGGCGGGCATTGGCGAACCATGTGGAGACCTGGGTGAGGCTCATCCTGCTGACCACGGCCAGCATCACCTTCTCCCCCTTGCTGGGGTAGGGGTTCCTGGGGTGCCGTGCCAGCCAGGCCTTCAGTGCCCCGGTGCTCTCCCTCACCGCCGCCGCCTTCACCCGCCCCGGCTCCATGGGCAGGGGCTGCCGGCAGCAGGGCGGGCAGAGCCCGGCGCTGGGCACCAGTCCCGGTGGCACCTCGTAAGCTGGTGAGACCTGGAGGGGACATAGGGGTGTCAGAACAGGATGGGGTGAGGGGCACCCACAGACAGCGTCTGGGGGATGTGGGGGCTCTGCCTGTTGTGATAGAGGAAGGGCAGAGCTGAGTCCTGCCTGGTCTTGTCCTCTCTCATGCCTGGCACTATGCGCCCCAAGGTGCAAGGGTGTAGGAGGGTGAAGGACGTTGAAGGGAACCCAGGACGGCAGCCCCCAGCCCTGACCCCAACCACCCTACACAGCCTTAGCCCAGCCCCAGGAGGGGGTCCCAATTCCTGGTCCCCATGCCCCCAAAAGCTGTTGCGTGGCACTTACCGAGGGTGCCAGGAGGCTCAGGGTGGGTGGCAGCAGGCTGTAGCTGGCCAGCACAGGGCAGGGATAGGGCAGCAGGGCTTGTGGGGGGGCACGAAGAGCTCCCCAGGGACCCCCACAGCCCCCTAGCTCTCGTCTTGGGCTCCCCTCACCCCGAGGAGCTGCCATTCTGCAGGGAGAGGAGCCAGGGCGCTGCTCCTGGGCATTTTATAGCAGCGGGGTGCACGGTGACTGACAGCTGATTAGGGGGTATTAGCACCCGCCAGGGCAGCAGCGGGATCTGGGGCAGCCGGTACCTACACACCTCCCCCCTGGCCCAGTGCTGGGCAGGGACTGCCAGGGAATAAACCCCACCCGGCCTGCTCACAACCAGGCAGGACATGGTCAGGACCCCCAGCCCTGTGTGACCCCAGGGATGGGGTGCAGGGGCACTGGGGCTGGTGCACAGGGCCCACGTGAGCCCCACAGACACCCACAGTCCCGGGGTGCCTGAGGGATACAGCTCCCGCCGGGCTCCACTGATGCCAAGAGCCATTGGTCCCCATCAGTGACACCATCCCTGCCAGGGTCAGGGGTCAGCAGAGCCCCCCATTCCACAGTGGAATAGGTCAGAGGGCTGGGGGCTGACAGAACTTGTTCATGGCCAGGTGGGACCATGCTGCCCCAGAGCCCACGGCTCCTCCAGCTCGGTTAGGCCCTTGCCCGAGCTCCTGTGCCCCTCTGGATTCCTGGCTGCAGAGGGACAAAGGGGAAGGGGTCCCACAGCCCCAGGGACAGATGGGGACCCCTTGCCTAGGTTGGGGGGGGGCTCTCGCCTGCTGTCGGAGCAGGGGCAGTGGGCTGGCAGGGCAGCAGTGGGCAGCTGTGCGAGGGGCTCTGAGAGCCCACAACCCCCCAAGCTGCCCGGCTCCTGCGGCGGTGCCTCCCGCTCAGACTGGGATTATCCCACAGGTTGTATCCGTCGTTAAATACCGACTAATAACGCTCTCAGGATATTAAATATGTAACAAACCCGCTTAGCCCTGGCCGGGGACGGGAAGGGGAAGGTCATCGGTGCTAACGAGCCCTGTCGCACACCCAGGCTTCTGGTGACGGTCCCAGGACTGAGGCGCCAGCGCCGATCAGCCCTGAGCACCCCCCTGCCTCACGGCTGAGCCCCAGCAGTGCCCAGAGCTCCCCGTGTGCAGGGGTCAGGAGCTCTGGTCTCGAACATCCCAGTGCCATCCCCACCCCGGGCAGGCCTCGCGCTCTGGGCAGCCCCAGGCGTGGCAGCCGCGGAGCAGCCACGAGCCTGTGGCACTGGTCGGGAGGGGACGGCTGGAGCAGCCCCGTCCACGGCCTCGTAACCTTGTCCCCACGGGACTCCTGCAGCACTAATCGGTGCCAGCGGCAGCACCGCGGATCCGCTTGATTAGATAATGGGGCTGTAATCTAGGAAAGCGGCTGGGGATTGCCGCCGTGTGCCCTAACCCCGCGCAGCTGGGCAGGGAGCAGGGACACAGCTGTACGCCGACCTGGGCACGGACTAGGCAGGGGGCAGAGGTGGAGGCAGCGGGATAGGGCCACGGCTATGCAGCCACCCACCCCCCATTTCCCGGCCGGGAGGGAGCTGCTGGTGTTCGGGGCAGGGCAGAGGCTCAGTGTTCACTGCACCAGCCTCACCCCGGACCAAGCCCAAGTGCCCGCCCCAGTGCGCTCACAGGGCAGCGGTGCCACGGCCACAGGGCACCGGCCTCACGGCCTCTCCTGCTGAAGTTGGGTGGTTCTGGGCTTTTCCCTTCTGCAGATAATCGGTTTAATGCAAAAGCGGAGAACTAAAACTCCGAGATGAGCTGCGATAATCACATGTAAACACTTCCAGACAAGCCTCCCGGGGAGGGGTGGCGCGTGTTCCGCGGGGCAGAGTTACACGGGATTTAGGCTGTTTACCACTCGATTAATTCATGACTCCAGCCCCCAACCCACCGCTGCACCAGCTGCCCGGCTCCCTGCCCGGGGGGTCAAGGTCACTCGGGCGGGAGCAGCCACAGCTGCCAGTGGAGATGGGCCAGGCTGGGGGAGCCCTGTGGGACACGCAGGCGGTGCAGGAGGACCAGGGCAGGGGCACAGAGCACAGGCTGGTTTCAATCCCTTTTTATTCGTAAGCACAGTCAAAGCTTGAGAACATCAGAACCGATCCCCTCCCACAACCACCCGTGAACCAACTCACAGTCCATCCCTCCTCAGAAGAAAAAATAGAACATCTTCCACCTCCGCCTCTTCCCGCTCCAGCTTCCTGCAGTCCGGGTCCCGCCGCCGCCTGCCCGCAGGCCAGAGACGCCGCGGGAGCGCGCCGGGAGCGTGCGGGGAGCGCACCCCCTGCGCCTGCACCCCCTGTACCATGGCCACGCCGGCCTCGGGGCCTTCCCCTTGCGTGCAGCCAACACAAACATGATTCAGGAAAAGGGAGTTCAGACCATCAAGTGCAACAGGCAATGGCCGGCCCCGCGGGCACTGCCAGGGCACTGCCAGGGCACAGCCGGCCTCGGGTCCCGGGCGCTGGCAGAGCTGTGGCCGGAGCTGGGGAGGACCCGCAGGACTCTGGTGGCAGGGGGCCGAGCGTGGCCCTGCCCCAGCGCGGCCCTCGGAGCCCTGAAGCGATAAGGCAACTGCTGGCTGAGGCTGCCGCCTGGCACGGCCATCCCGCTGGGCACAGGGGTCCCGGCGCCCGCCCCCGCTGCTATTCCGCCAGCGTGATGACGTCGTAGTGAATCCCCTGCTGCAGCTGCTGGATCTGCTCGGCCGTGGCCTCGGCTGTGAAGACGCCCTGTGCCTGCGCCATGGCCGCGTCGGCCACTGCTGCTGGGGGACAAAGGAGAGGGGTTGGTGCCACCTCCCACCTGGGGTTGGGGGGGCAGCGGCTGACTGGGGACTCTCCACGTTCACCCCATGGAAGGAGCAGGTGGAGGATGGGAGCACAAGGGTCAGCCCCCCGTGCCTCAGGCTGGGCTTTGGAGGGGAGCCTGGGGTAGCTCTGACAACAGGTATTAGCATCTCCACCCCACGGAGGATGGAGATACAGCAGAGCTGGGCACAGGGCCTACCTGAGACTGCCGAGTGGGCAGCTGCCTCCAGCTGTGCCTGGGTGACCAGCTGCTGCTGCTCTGGAGAGACAGGCATGTACTGGATCTGTGGGGGGAGGACAAGGGGGTCTGCGAGGGGCAGGGAGCTGCTGTCACCAACCCACCCTCCACTGCACCCACTCCAGCTCCAGCAGCGTGCCCACAGCCCAGCTCACAGCAGCCCCAGCCCCTCACCTGTGGCTCCTGGAGGAACTGGCTGCCCTGCTCATACTGGATGTGGGTGATCTGACCATCCTGCACCTGGGGACGAGAGCCACAGCGGGGCAGTGTTAGGGCTGGCAGGTGTCCCTACCCCCAGACAAAGCCACGGGCTGCAGGAGGAGGCTGAGCCCCGTGCTCAGCACCCTCATGAGCCCCATTCACTACACAGGGAGGGGACAGCCCAGAGCTCACCTGGATGTGATGTCCCTCTGGGACGACGACGTACTCATGGGGAAGCAAGTGCTGAACGCCGTCCTGGGCTATGATGTACTGAACCTGCAGACACACGGGTTCAGACCCAAGCTCACTGCTCCCCACGCACTACACTGCAACAGGGCTGGCTCTTCTCCTCCTCCTCTACCTGTTTCCTCTCCCCCCTGCCCCCTTCTCTCTGTTCCAATTGCCCAGAACCTTCTGGCTCCTCACCTGGTTGTCCGAGGTCACTAAGTGCTGCACCGTCTGTCCGTCGGCCGTCGTGATCTCCTGGATGTATGTGGCCTCCTCCTGCAAGAGCCTGCGGTCAGGGGCGGGGATCCTGCCCGGGGCAGAAGGACAGGACCGAGGGGACTCACCTGGCTGCTGACACTCTGCTCCTGTGCCACGATGATGTGCTCCTGCCCCAGTGCCTGCTGCAGCCTCTCGGGAGCCAGCACTGCCTGGCCTGACTGCAGAGCCGCTGGAAGGCAGAGAGAGATGCTGCCAGGGTTGCCAGGTGGCCCCTTGTGGCCCCTGCCCCATGCCCACCCCAAAGGGAGAATGGGACAGGCTCAGCTCTGCTCACACATCAGAAGCTACACCAAACTCTCCCAGGATGAAGGGAACTTGAGGGCACTGGGCAAAGCCACCTCCTCATCAGCCCGTGAAATCCACATGGCACCACTGATGCCACAACGTACCCACCTCCTAGGACCTACCTGGAGGAAACACTGGAGCCCCAACTCTGCCCTGAACCACAACATCCTCACTCAGAGAGCTCCCTGCACCCACTGCCCACCGAGTCCTGCTGCCCCTGGCAATCCTGACAGGCAGCAGCAACCTCCTGGCCCTGACCGGGCCCTACCCGCAGGTCGCTCTGGTGCCAGGGACACGTCTTACTCTGCAGCGTGGCCAGCGTGTCCTCGTCGCTGTTCAGGATGATGGTCTGCTGGGCAGCAGCTGCTGGCGGCCCCGGGCGCTTCCCCTCCGAGCTGTGCAAACGCTGCATGTGGAACTTGAGGTGCCCGTTGCGGTTGAACCTAGAGAGGCAGAGCCAGTGGAGCTGCTGTGGGCAGCACGGGGGTCTTGGCACTCTCTGCATGGGCACCACAAGCATGTCCCAGCTCCCAGAAGGCTTCTGTCAGCCCCAGGTACAGAACCTCCCCATGCAGAAGGTCCTTGGGGATGAAGTTGGGTCCCACCCACAGCAGGAACAGGTCTCGAGGGCACAGTCCCCTCTACCAGGGGACAGCTCCTGGGAGTCAGGCCGGAGCAGTCAGCTCTTTGCCAACACCCCGTCTCCTCCTGAGGCTGGGGAGCTTTGCAGCAGCCAGGACCTCGCGGGCCTCACTCACCTCTGCCCACAGATCTGGCAGGCAAAGGGCTTCTCGTTGGTGTGTGTCAGCATGTGCCTGCGCAGGTCCTTCTTGTTCTTGGAGGCAAAGCTGCAGTGGGTGCACTTGTGCGGTCGGAGGCTGGCATGCTGGACCATGTGGCTCTGGGGGCAGAGGGACACTGTGGGGTCAGGAATCTCCTGTTCCTCCACACCTCTTGCCCTCAGGGTTGCCCTGTGCCAGGGACCTACCCGAACCTCCGGCCAGAGGGCTGCAGTGAAGGGGCAGTCGGGACACTTGAAGGTGCTGGGCCCAATGTGGGCTCTCTTGTGACTCTCCATTTCTGCCCTCCCTGTGAACATGGCTGTGCAAATCTTGCATGAAAACTTTTTGGCTGTGGAAATCTTGCACGAGAGCTTCTTGGCCGTGGAAACCTTGCATGAGAGTTTCTTGGCCATGCCTTGGAGCACAGGCCACTTGACCTTTGGGGATGAGACTTCCTGCCCCTCAGAGGCTGGGGACAAAGACGAGTCCTTCTGGAGCTGCCGAGTGACACACTGCACCAGGGGCCACTTGACGTTGGTGGGCTGCACCTCCGGGCCCTCTGCTGGCGGGGGGAAGGCAGCGTCCCCACCGAGGGGCTGTGAGAGAAACACCCAATCACACCTGCTCACACCTGCTCACAGCACTGCCCAGGCTGGGGACAGCTCAGCTCCTTACCTCCACCTGATGGAACTGGCTTCTCGTGACCTCGGATGACATGATGTAGTGATTGCTGGAGTCCTTCAGAGCCTCCTCCGTCATCACCGCCTCGCTCACCACGACTGCGTGGGACGTCTCTGCAGGGCTCTCCTCCTCACTGCCGGGGAGGCCAGGGTCAGGACAGAGGATCTGCCTCCTCCTCACCACCACCAAATCCTCCTCCTCATTGGAGATCATGAACACAATCATTGTGGATGGAAATGTCTTTTCAGCTCCTGGAGTCCATCCGCTCCCCTGGCAACTGCCAGGGCACCATTGACCATGTTCCTCAGCATCAGAGCTCCATGGGGAGGCTTGGAAACCCTTCAAGGGGTCTCCAGGAAACCCTCTCCACAGGGATGGCCCAGGGACAGGCCTAGAAACCCTCAAGGGGAAAAAATTGTTCCTCAGCTCCAACCTAAACCTCCCCTGGGGCAGCTTGAGACAGGTTCCTCCTATCCTATTCAAACAGGACAGAATTGCTTCCATCTCCCCACCCCTCCTGCCCAGCTGACCTGTAGAGCACACCAGGAGCTGGCATCTCCTCGCTGATGGGCGCAATGATGCTGTACTCGGCCGTCCCGCCGAAGGGGATCGTGATCTGCTGCAGCTCCGACCCGCCCAGGGCTGCCTCCTCGTAAGCCTCCCGCACCAAGGTCTCCCCAGGCTCCGCCACGTGCAGCGTCACCAACTTCTGCTGCTGCTGCTGCCCCTCGGGGTCTGCCTCTGCCCCCTCCTCCTGTGCCGGTGGCTTGCAGGGCGCCTGCGCTTCTCCCGCATCACCCGGCTTCACCACGGCCACCTGCGGGGGTCAGCGGCTCAGGCACAGCTCTGCCAGACACCCCCTGAGGTGGGAGGGGGCTGGGTGCTGTGCAGGGACCATGGGCCTGCCCTGTCAGGTAATACCCCCCCAGCCCTCCTGACCTGCAGCGAGCCCGTGGCCATCTCTCGCTGGGTGCTCATGTTCAGCAGGAGGTCCAGGGCGGTCTGCGTGGCTAGTTCTGCCGACCCGGCCACATCTGCTGGGGGACGGAGGAGAGGGGTCAGGTGGGCACTCACCCGGACCCTCCCCAGCGCCAGGAGCTCACTCACCTTGCTCGTAAATGATGGTGGCCTCCCCCAGGGAATCCTGCGAGAGCACGGGGGGCTCCGCTCCCGGCACGGGCTGGACCGCACGGCAGGTGACGAGAGGCCCCTGTGTGACAGAGCGATCTGAGGGCGCGGCCGGGGCCAGCGGGCACCACGGGAGCCAGGGCACGGGCAGCGGCACTCACCGCGGGGCTGGCAGCTGGCTCAGCCGGGGCCTGCCCCTGGCTGTGCTGCTGCTTCAGCTCCTCGATCTGCTGCAGGGTGAAGAAGGGGCGGCGGCGGCAGGGCGGCTCCTCGGGGTGCCTCTGCGCCCACTCCTCGAAGGCGTCGGCGTGGCGGCAGTGCACGTGCAGCCGCAGGTTCTTCTTGTGCTTGGTGGTGAAGTGGCAGAACTCGCAGGCGAAGGGCTTCCCTCCTGCGGGGCGTGCTGGGGGTCAGGCCAGGGGCGGCCTCCCAGAGCGGCGGGGCGTGGGGCACAGAGCGGGCAGCTCCTCTCACCCGTGTGTTTGACGGCCATGTGCGAGACCAGGAAGTCCTCTCGGAAGGTGGAGTACTTGCAGAAGCTGCACTTGTAGGGCTTGTCGTTCATGTGAGACAGCTGGTGGTTCAGCAGCACCTTCTTGTCCTCGCAGACGTAATCGCAGAACTCACACTTGAACCTGCAGGGACAAAGTCAGACAGGCAGTGAGAACTTTCTGCTGTCCCCCGCGAGGGCAGCCGGGCACAGCTGTGCCAGGGCAGGCCGCAGGCTGTGCCAGGGCAGGCCGCAGGCCGTGCCAGGGCAGGCTGCAGGCTGCTCCAGGCTCCTACCTGCGGTTGGCGATGGCCTGGATGTGAGTCAGCAGGTGCATCTTGAAGGTGTAGCGCTTCTTGAAGGACTTCCCACACTGCAGCGGAGCGAAGCAGAGCAGCACTCAGCCCCCCATCCAGCCTCCCACACCGCCAGCCCCTCCCCAGCCCGTGTCCCCCCTCACCTTGTCACACATGTGAGGCTTCTCCGTGCTGTGAGTCTTCATGTGCTGCGTCAGCCTCTTCTGCATGGGGTAGATGCGGTTGCAGACGGGGCAGGGGAAGGAGTTCATCTTTGGAGGCTGGAGGGAGAGCACGAGGATGAGCTCGCTGGGGAGAGGTCACCAGCATCCTGACCCCCTCCCCGCTGCAGGACCTGGGCCGCCGTTCCTCTGGGGATGCCAAAATGCCGCCTCCAACGAGGCGCCAAGAGTCTGTGGGAGACCCAGACGTGGCTCCTCCCACAGAAAAGTGCTGAGAGACAAGCCAAGAGGGTTGCTCAGACTCACCGGATCTGTTCGCTTCTTCCTGCAAGAGAAGAACCCCCGCTTGTGTCAGACACAACCCCTGCCCACGCTCCCTCGAACCAGACCCTAGAACTACCCGTTTTGGTGCCAGGGGAGGGGCAGGGGAGCAGTGCCAGTGCTGCTAGGCCAGGCTCAGCTAGGATGCTGTCTCCGGGACAGCAGCTCCCTCACCTGTCCCGGCTGTGCACTGTGGAGTGCCGGATGACGTCCTTCTTGTAGACGCTGGTGTAGCTGCACTCCTCGCACTTGTAGGGCTTGCTGCCCACGTGGTTGAACATGTGCTCCTGTGAGAAGCAGAGCGGGGCCGTAAGACTCGGGGCCACAAGACCCAGGGCTGTGAAATGCAGGGCCATGAAACCCAGGGCCACAAGACCCGGGGCCATGAGACCCAGGGCTGTGAGACCCAGGGCTGTGAGATCCGGGGCCACAAGACCTTGGGCCATGAGACCCAGGGCTGAGACCTGGGGCCACAAGACCCAGGGCTGTGAGACCTGGGGCCAGCAGCCAGCGCCGTGGGCTGGAGAAGCCAGGCGGGCGGCGCTCACCTTGAGGGAGGACCAGCGGCGGGAGCGGTAGCTGCACTGCAGACACTTGAAGAGCTGGGGGTCGTTGGCCTCGTGCGAGTTGACGTGGAAGCGCAGGTCGTCGTGCGTCAGGAAGCGCGAGCCGCAGATCCGGCACAGGTAGGGCCGCATCAGGGGCTTGGGAGACTTGTAGTAGTACCTGTGTGAGCAGGGCAGGGGCTCAGGGCCAGGGGGCCAGGTGGGGGGCTGGACCGGCCCTGGGCGGAGCCAGAGGGCCCAGCGCCGGCTCGGCACACACCCCTCACCTGCGCCCCATGTACTTGCGGTATTTCTTGCCCAGGAAGCGGCGGGAGGGCCGCCCTCGCCGCCTGGGGAGGACGTCGGCCTCCTCGGGGCTGTTGGAGGAAGGGTCCTTGTTCTCCGAGTCGGAGTGGCCGACACCGGGCTCCTCGGCGCTCTCACCGGTGCCGTTCTCAAGCCCAGAGGAACTGGCCGCTTCCGAGTTCTGCAGCTCGTGGCTGGGCGTGCTCTGGGAGGTCACCAGGGGCTCCGCGTCCCCTCCTGCTCGACAGGAGACAGCACGGCCCTGGCACACGCCCTCCCGGCACCGCTCCCCCTCGGGGTCGCTCCCCCCGCCGCCCTCACCCTCAGGCGCGTCGCGGGGCGCGCTCTCCACGCGAGGAAGCTTGCGGGGCCTCCCCGGGCGCCGACGCGGCCTCTCCTCGCTGGACGTGGGGACGCTGCGGCTGGACTTGGGCTGGCGCCCGCGGGGCTCATCCTCAGCCGGGTTATAGTCGCTGTCCTCTGAAAGCGAGCGGCCACAAAAGTCAGAGGCTGGGAGGAGACCGAGCCGAGCGACACGTGGGGAGGAGGAGCCTACCTTCGGGGTCATCGATGGCACCGGCGTCCATGATATCGTCATCTTCTTCCTCTTCCCCCGCCTCCTCCTCCGCAGCCTTTGGAGCAGATCCCCCCTTGCGCTGACGCCCCTTCTTCAGAGCCAGCGCTGAGCCCGCTGCAGAGGACAGAGCGAGGGCCCTGCATCAGCTGTGCCCTGGGTGCTGAGATCAAACCCCTCCCCTCCTCCCGTGGGGCAGAGAACTCCTCCTCAGCCCCCGCACACACCTGGCTGGAAGTGCCGCTCCTTCATGTGGTTGATCAGAGTTTTCTTGGAGATGCTTTTGTACTGGCACATCTTGCACTTGAACTGCTGCACCACCACCACCTCCATCATCTCCTCCAGGGTCTCCATGTCCGGCTGGTCCAGCTCCTCCCCACCGTCCGCCTCCCGGGCCTGATCGGGCTGCGTGGGCAGCTCCAGCGCTTCCAACTGCTCCGAAGGGTTCGACGGGCCAGGCTGGTCGAGGCACGTGGAAGTGGGTCCATCAGCAACAGCTTCTATCGCCAAGCTATTGGCCAGGGCAGACGTGGCCATCTGGGACACCATGGGGGCACCTGAAACACCAACACCGCCTCAGCTGAGGAGCAGATCCTCAGACACAGCCAGGCTGCCCCCGCTCCTGGGGCACAGGGCTGAACGTGGGCTCGGTGACAAGCTGCCAACTGTCAGCACGTCCAGGGGACGCTGGCACAGGTGCTGTGGCCGGGACCATGGTCCTGCCAGGCTCGGGGGACACCCCAGGGCACACTCCTACCGTCGTCGGGGCCCTGCAGAATGAGGTACTGTGTGGTCTCTGCCCCGCCATCCTCCGCGCTGGTCACGGCGATGCAGCCTGAGGGAGAGCAGAGCAGGGGCTGTTGAGTCACTGGGGCTCTCTCAGGTTCAGATACATGAGGGAAGGGGCGAGGAAGGTCTGTCTCTAGGGACAAAACCTGCCCTGGCACTATGGCTGAAGCAGCAGTCAGCAGCTCCTGTCAGACCCTCCAGCAAGGCGAGGAGCCCCTGCTGATGGAGGCACAGAGGTGCAGATCTCTCCCTCTCCTCCCAAGGCCTAGCTCAGCTGTAGCTCCTCTGCCCCGTGAGTCCCCAGCAGGCTGCCCTGCCCCCAGAGCTCACACGTACTCTGGATGATGTCAGGCCCGATGGTGGACTCGATGATCTTGTCGATGGCAGAGCCGAGGTCCGAGGACGTGGACGCCGTGGAGTCCGACACCACGGTGGCCCCGTCGCTGATGACGCTGGAGTGGACCAGGACCTGGGGGGACTCCGACACCATGACGGACTGGCTCACGGTGGAGACGCTGGACACCAAGGTGGACTGGGCGATGGAAGATGAATCCGGCAGGTAGATCCGGGGAATCGTGTCTGTGCTGGAGCTGCTCTCCGACACCTCTTCCTGGCAGGGAAAAAAAGCGGCCGGAGACGCTCAGCTGAAAGACCTTAACCAGCCCAGCCCCTCAGGGGAGCCAGTGCTGGGAAATGGCATCAGTGTCACCCCAGAAGTGCCAGGGAAGGCATCGCAGCAACACCTTCGGTATCTCCAGAGACCCTGGACCTCCTGAGCTGCCCTTACTACCAAGGAGAGCTCTCCACCCCAGCCTGGCAAGGACACCCGGCTGGTCTAACGCTGCCCGCCCAGGCTCCTGAGTGACAGAGCCGGCTCCTGACGCTCACCGGGCCAGAAACGTGCAAAGAAACCCTCCAGGACCAGCACCGCAGGCGCCCTCCCCGCCCTAAGCCGCCGAGCAGCGCCTACCAGGGAGCCCCCGCTGCTGTCGGAGCTCTGCCCCACGCCGGAGTCATCCGCTCGGGAGACGGGCCCGGGCGCCGAGGCGGCGTCGCTGCTGTCTGCGGACACGGCCTCCGACGTACCGACGCCCAGGCCACTCTCGGAGGGCTCCTCCCGCGGCGCCTGCGGGGCCGCGTCGCTGCTGCTCTCCACCGCATTCTCCTCCATGCCCGCCCCGTCCGGGCCGCCTAGGCGAGACCTGCGCGGGGGAGGCCGCCGCCGTCAGCGCCCCGGCCGCCGCCGAGGCCGGGGCGACCCTCGGAGCACCCGCGGCCCCTGCCCGGGGCCGGGAGGCTGGGGGGAGGATCCCGCCCGGCCCTCACGGGGGGCCCCGGCGCCGCCCCGCCGCCCCGGTCCCGTCATGCCCCGCGGCCCCGACCGGCCCCCGGCCGCCATCTTGCCGCGGGGTCCCCCCCGCCGCCTCCGCGCGCGCGCACACAGCGGGGCGGCCCCGCTGCGCCGGGGCTGGGGGGAGGGGAGCCGCCGCCGAAGCGAGGAGAGGGGTTCCCGCGGCCGCCGCCCGCCCCGTCCCGCCGAGCCCGCGTTCCTCACCCGGCCCGCCTCGGCCCCGCCGCGCCTCCGCCGGAGCCGGCATCACGGCGGCCGCCATGGCCCCCCGCCCTCGCGCCGCGCGCAGCGCTACGGCCACGCGGAGCCCGCGCCGGGACTACTTACTCCGGTCCCCGCCCCGCCCGAGGCGCCCGCCACCGCGGGGTCGCGCTCCTTTGCTCGGGCCTCCTCCGCCGCCTCCCGGAACCGAGCGGCGCCCCCCCCGTTCCCCGCGGGCCGGGGGAGGCCGGGGCGCTCCGCCGGGGACTACTTTCAGCGCGGAGGGATCACGGAGGGCGCGTGAAGCGTACGTCATGGCGTCACGAAGCGGCGCCCGGGCCCTGAGCGTCGGCGTCGCGCCCGTCACGTGACGCGGAGGCGGAAGGGCCGCGCTGGGGCCGGGGCCGGTTCTCGGGTCGGGGTCCCGGTCCCGCCGCGCCCTGCAGCCCGCAGATCGCAGCCCGGTCCCGCCGCGGCCTGAGGGGGACTCCGCCGTACCGGCCGGCCCCGGTAGCCGGTGTCCCCAAGCCGGGCGTCCGCGCCTCGGGTGGTGCCGCGCAGCCCCGGCTCTCCGGCCGAGCAGCGGGGGCTCTGCCCTGTGGAGCTGGGGCCGCACAGCCCTTTCGGCGCTTTCGGGGAGGGCGGGAGTGGCTCCCTCCGCTCCTTCACGACCCGACTGTGCCGTCCGGTTTGGCGGCGGTGGGCGCCCGCTTTGGCCCGCCTGGCTCGGCTGCTGGCAGCACCCCCAGTGCCCCTGCTTGAGACCCCCCTGGGCTCCCGGGACAGCGGCTCGGGGGGTTTGCCGGCACCTCCTGCAGCCGCAGCATCCCCACCGAGAGCCTCGGGAGCCGCCGCTGCCCCGGTGGTGCCCCTGCCCCGGCTCCCCGGTGGTGCCTCTGCCAGGGGCTCCGCATCCCAGGCCCCGGGTGTGCTGGGGCCGGGCCAGCCCGCAGTGCAGCTCCGTCCAGAGCCGGCCGGGCCAGCAGTTGCGTGGTGTGGCTGGCCAGAGCAGGCGGTGCGGAGCCCGAGCTGACGCAGTGCCAGCTGCGGAAGGGCACACGGTGTCTCGTCTGGCACAGCCCGGGAGCGTTTGCCTGCCAGGCAGACGAGTGTTCGGCCGCTGGCGAGCGGAGGGGCTGGGCTGGCACTCGGTGTCCTTTGGTTCCTGCCCAAGCTGGGGTTCAGCCCCCGCAGCCTGGGGCTCGGCGGGTCCCTCGTGTCCCTCCTGCCCTGACACCTGAGGAGGTGCCCGGAGGCACCGCGTGCCAGGTAGAGGCTGCTGTGCGATGACCAGGCTGGCAAAGCGAGTGCACCCAGGAGGGTTTCTGCCCTGCTCTGCCACGGGGAGACAGCACCAGTGGGGCCTGTCCCAGGCTGGCACGAGCCGAGCAGGATCTGGACACGTGAGCTCTGCGGGGGCAGCAACCAGAAGGGGTTTTTGGGTGCCCAGTGCCCGGAGAGGCCCAGGGGTGGGGCCTCTTTTCCCCATTACTCCCCTTCAAAGCGACCCCCGTAGCTCTGCAATTGCTGTTAGGGGGTGGAGTGGAGCTGTGGAGGGCACAGAGGGGGCTCCTGGCCCAGTGTCCCCTCTTGGCTCGTGTCGGAGGAGCCCAGCCCTGCAGTGACTGGCTCCAGGGCTGGCTCATGGCCTCGGGGAGTCCTCATGGCCCCAGGGAGTCCCCATGACCTCGGGGAGACCCCTGCTCTGTTTCTGGGGGGCTTGCCCAGGAGCACCCTGACAACAGCCGCCCCCCAGGCAGAGGAAAGGGGGCTGTTCTGTGTCGGATGATCCTCTCCCTTTGCCACTGGTCAGCTGCTGTCTGGGACAGCGAGGGATTTTCCCGGCAGGTGCTGGCTCTCGGGAAGAGCAGCCTGGCCTGTGGGAGCCTCGGGACACTCCTGGTGCTGGCCGGGCCGACAGAAAGCTGCTCGAAGCTTCCCTGTGCCACGCAGGGGCACCCCGCCTGCTGTGCCCCAGAGGCTGCGCCCGCGGGCACCTCCCGGTAACCCGCTGTTTCTACCAGGGCTACGTGCCCCCGGGCGGGGGAGTTTCCAAGCAGAGCTCCCAGGCACAGCTCCACTCCGGTACAGCTCTGGCATCGCCACTCCCTGCCCGAAACCATCTCGGGGCCGACGGGAGCGCCAGGAAACGCGGTCAAGAGAGAACCCAGGCGTGGCCGTGGCACACGGGTCTGTGTCTGGGCACCTGAGCGTGGCAGCGCCAGGTAGAGGCCTCTGGGGAGAGCAGTGTGAGGAGGCCGGGAGGGGCACGGGGCACAGCTGGAGCAGCTGCCACTCTAGGGTGAGAGCAGCGACCGGGGGGCTCCGGGTGGGGTCCTGCCAGAGCCTGGTCCAGCTGTGCCACCTGCCCTGTGCCCAGCGTTGTTCGCCACAGCAGCTCCCCTGCCAGCAGCTCCGTCGCTGTCCCAGAATAGGTGGTGGGTTGTGCCAAGCACGATGCCCGGGGCCGTGGCATCACCCCCCACCCCCCTGCCTGCCCCGCCTCCCCTCCCCCGCCACCCCGGACCCCCTCCATGCGGGTCCTGACCGTCTCTAGAGACGGTGGC
>JAOEGS010005023.1:4274-28186 GCA_025447755.1 Corythornis vintsioides | reverse complement strand
GCAGAAGCATCCGCCCTAGTTCAAGGGCAACAACAATCAGGCGAGAGCCCTCCCCTGGCCCCAGCAGCCCCCCCACCACACCAGCCCCCCCACCACACCAGCCCCCCCACCACACCAGCCCCTTGCACCCAGGTGGGAACAGAGATGGGCAGCTCCAGGCCATCTGTTCTGACAGCACAGGGGGATCCACCCTTCCCCTGAGGGTGTTAGTGGCAGCAGGATGAGGGTCTTGTACAGGACACAGCAGACTGCAGAGGTGTCAGCTCCAGGCTCCCCGCAAAGCTGGGGCAGGAGGAACTTGTTCTTCCCTTCCCACCAGCAGCGGCTGAGCTGTAGGCCCAGCTGTCCCTCCCAGAGCCAGGGACAGGGTAGCAGGGCCATCACATAGCAGCCCCCAGCCCTGGGATCTCTGCCAGGGACCCTCAGGATGGAAGGGTATTGCAACCTGGAGAGCCCCAGCACCCAGTAACACTCAACAGCACCCAGCCAAGTCCCACAGGGAAGGTGCTGTCTGAGGACAGCCTTGGAAAGGACAAAAGCTTTGCTCCCCTGCCCTTCTGGTGGTCCCCAGCTGCACAATAGGGCTCCAGCTGCTGAACACTCCCTCTGGGCTGAGCTACCACAAACCAGCTCCTGCCTGTGCTTCCAGCACACCCTGCATGGGGCACTGCCAGCACTGGGAGAAGCCTGGCAGAGGCAGCCTGGAGCTGCCAGCTACCTACTCTAGCTGCCTCCAACCTGCTCTCGGCAGCAAGGCAGAGCTCTCTGTGTTCCCACAGCTCTGAGGGTGGCTTCTTGCAGGTTGAGCAGGCAGCAGGGTTAACAACCCACAGGGAGGACTCCTGGAGCAGGACAGGGACTCTGCCAGGGGCAGAGAGGTGAATCTCTAAGCAGCAGGTCAGCCCAAATCAGCACTTGACTTTCCCAAAGCCTCTCCAGCACACACACAGGGCAGAGGAAGAGCTGCATCCTTGGACAAGAACCATATTTATTTCACAGACACAGAATTGCACTGGTGGTGGATTCTACAGACACCAGGGACATGCAGCAGCAGGGCCCCCCACGCTGGGCCAGGCTGCTGAGGGCAGGATTCACACTGAGAAAATTGTTTCTTCCTTGGGGCAAATCCATCCGTGGGACGGGGCTCTACACAGCCAGGCTCCCACTTCTGCTGCCAGGCAGCTCCCACCCCAGGCAAGGATTGAAACATTAAATAATATATACAGCACCTCTGGGGGGGCAGGCTGGAACGGGCTGGCTGGGACAGGGCTCAGTTGCCCATTTTTACTTTAGATGTCTAGAAAGAAAAAAAGAGAGGTCAGGCCATGCCCCACAGACCTCTGCCCTGCACTCCAGTCCCACCCCAGAACTTGTAGCTTACTAGCCCCACCCATAAGATACAAGCATCACAGAGGGTGCACCCCAGACAGCACACCCTCAGTGACAGTGGCTCAGAGGGGCCACCAAGAGTTCACACTGCTGCAAACAGGCACAGTTTGCTGTGTCGAGAGCTGTGCCACCCCAAACTCTGTGAGAGCAGCCTCCCCCTCCCAAAGCAGAGGATCGTGCTGGAGCACAGGTGTGCCCCCCCTGGAGCTGAAAAGCATCCAGGGTGACAGGTGCCTTGTGCTCACATAAGCCTGGTGGCCCCAGGAGGCAGGTACCTGCAGGATAGCAACAATGACCCCAAACAGCCCGATGGCACTGCCAAATATCTCCACAATCAGGATCTTGACGAAGAGGCTAGCGTTCTGGGCATCAGCCAGGGCAGCCCCGCTGCCCACAATGCCCACGCAGACCCCGCAGAAGAGATTGCACAACCCCACAGTCAGGCCAGCCCCAAACATGGAAAAACCTGTGAGAGAGGAAAACTGCAAGAGCAGGGGGTAACCCGGTAGCCCCCTGTGACCTGCACATGGGGTATGCTGCAGCACCTCTGACTTCAGGTGACAGAAGCACCAGAGCTGCCAGGCATCAGCAATGTGCTCCTCTATGGGGAGCAGGACTGGCCCAGGGCACACACCAGCTCCTGCAGCACCAGCCCAGCAGGTGCCCAAGGGAGGGGCAGGGCGGCAGCTGGGTGCAGGAGGGCATCCAGAAGGTAACAAAAAAGCTGCTTTTTGTGGAAGGATCACACATCCTCCAAACACCTGCAGCAGGCCACAGACCAGCATGAAGGCAGAGGTCAGGGGATGGCAGTGCTCAAAGCAAGGGCACCAGGGACAGAGCAGTCCTTACCTGCATGGTAGTTTTTGGCTCCAATTGCCTCTGGGGTGACTGCAGTGAAAGGCTGAGAGAAAGCACAGGGCCTGGGTTAGTGACAAGTCTGGGGTCTCTGGGACAGGTCCGCAGTTTGGCAAGAGGCAGCCACATTTCAGCCAGAGCTACTCCCTGGGTGCTTCATGACATCTCCTTGTGCATGCTCCCCCAAGCCACCCACACAAAGCGTGGCCAAGAGCCACCTCACAGGCCCCCACCCCAGGTGTCCAAAGTCCCCACAAGGTCCCCACTCACAACACTGGCCCGTGCCCAGCTGCCTGTCCCCATCATGGCCTCAAGGACAGCCCAGGTCCCCCATACCTCAGCCATGTTGCTGATGACAATTGCCATGATGATACCATAGATGGCCACAGCCTCGCAGAAAATGATGCTGTGGGAGAAAGGCCAAGTCTGACACAGTGTCCCAGGCTCTGCTCCACCCTGTGCCCATGCCCAGCCAGACCTCTTCACAGCCAGTTCTGAGCCTGCCCCACTGCTGCCAAGGGCAGAAAGGCAGTCCAGCCTGCCCACTGCTCTCCTCTCAAGCAAGAGGGAGCTTCCAAACACAAAGGCTGGGTGCTGGTTGGGCGAGGAGGCTGCACCCTGTGACAAGTAGGCCTCTGCCAGCCCCATTCTCCTCCTCTGGGGAAGGGCTGGGCAAGGTCTGGCCAGGGAACCCTCACCTGGGGTGGGAAGGGTGATCTCAGGGTGTTTGTTTTGAACACACTGGACTCATTCACTCTGTGGTATTATACAGTGGCTCTTCAAAGCAGCACTCAGGCTCCTTTACAGCTCTTTGTTTTGAGAACAAACACTATCAGCAGCTCAGCATGGAAGAGTCTGGCAGCAGCACCCAGACAGAGATGGCACAGGAGGCCATGGCTTAGGACCCATCCTGCTCAGGCACAGCATGAGCACTCGCCCCAGGTCTGTGCTTACCTGACCAGGTTCTTGGTTTTGATCCGAGGGGCTTTGACTCCACCACCAATGATGCTGGAGCCCGTGATGTAAATCCCCCTGCAGCAGACAAGGGTGGTTGGTGGAGGGTCTGGTACTCACAGAAGGATTCAATAGGGAAACCAGGATCTTCTAGTTGAGCAAAGAATCAAGCATGCAGATGACACTGCAGACAGCCTGCCCATACCCAGGGTACAAATGGTCCCAAGCTTCACCACCTACACCAGCAGAACTGGGGCACTGCCTGGCCTAGGCTCAGGGCTATGGCTTCCAGAGAGTCAGGGACATCCCTGCCTCTCCACAGCCACTGCGGACAGCACAGAGCTCTGCCCAGATGCCCCAGCAGCCCAACAGCCTGGCCCTAACTGCTACTGCAACCCACAGAACATCACACTCCTGCACGTTACATGCTCTCCTGCCCTACCCTGTTATGGGAAACAGAGCTGCTGAGGTGGGGCAGCAGGAGCCTGCTGAAGAGCCAGCCAGCCCCACTCACCAGGCAGCTCCCACCACTGACAAGGAGATGGCCAGGCCAATGCCCAGGTTGGACCACATGAAGGGTGAGGTCTCCGTCAGGAACCTGAGAAGAAGAAACACCCCAAGTTACACACACAGAGCCACCAGTCACAGTGCCCAGCCCCAGAACAGGCACCACCCACCCAGTCATGCAGCCCAAGGTGGGTGGGCACTGCTGGGACAGTGGGACACAAGAGCCTCTGCCAGCCAGGATCCTCACTGATGGCATGAGGCCCTGGGCTGGGCAAGGGGGTGGGAAGGGCTGCACCAGGACCCCAGATGGTGCCAGCCACAGGTACACAGAGGCTGCATCCACTCTGCCGCCTGGGGAGCAGAGGTGCTGCTGGCTTCAGCTCTTGCTGCCCTGCCACACAGCCACCACTGCCCGCCACCCAAAAGTGAGCGCTGCTCCCTGCGGGCACTGCTATAGCACCATCCACCTCACCGGGGGTGCCAGTACTGGCAGGGAACTCACCAGGCCACATCGAAGCGGAAGCCCAGGTCAAATATTGTGTAGCAGATCCCTAGAAAGCAAGAGTGACACAGAGACCTTCAGATGGGCACCAGTTACCAGCCTGGTGCTGTTTTTTCCTCCCCCACCTACAAAGCTCTGGGCAGAGACCCAGGAGCACAGCATGGCAGGCAGGAGGTTTACTGAGAAGACTGGCTCAGTCATGCAGAGCTGGGGGGCAGGGTGCCCTTCACAAAGGCCCTGTGCCCTCAGCACTGCCCAGACCTGTGCTACTCCCACCACCCAGGTGGTGCCATCACTGGCATCATCCAGAAGAGGATCGTGGTGGTTGTCACACACATTTTCAGTTCCCTGGCCCCATTGAGTGCCCACAGGCCATGCTGGGCTACAGAGGCCAAGGGCAACCCCCTGCCCTGAGCCCCAGGACAGTCCTCATCTGCATCACCCCATGGCTCAGCTCTGAGCAGGGGAGCTGAGAGGAGCGAGGCTGTGCCCTGACTGCCCATCACATGCTGCTCCAGCACCATCCCTCCAGGGTCTGTGCCACTACCCAGGAGCCTGCCAACACCAGAAGCTGCAGCTTTCCACCAGCATCACCTTTTCCCAGGCTGGGGGCGTTCAAAAAGTGCACAGCCCACAGTACAGAGCTGGAGAGGGTAGAGCAGATCAGTGCAGGCAGCGTGGCACTGCCTGCTCCACACCAGCACAGAGGGTGAGGGGATAGCTCTGCCACTGTTGACTGCAGGCAGGGGCACCCCACGTATGCCAGGAAAAGAGGAACTAGACTTTCTGCAATGCTCAAAAGCAGCAGAGAGGTCACTCCACTGGCCACACTGCTCCCTTGGTCTGCAGAGTCACAGAGGGGAGGCAGATGGCAAGCTGGTGACAGACCCAGCAACAGTACAGGGGTGGGACAGGCTATGCCAGGCTGGAAAAGCCCCACCCTGCCCAAGGAAGGTGCGACAGCAGGCCCCTACCCACAGGATTCTCCCCATGGGAGTTCCTGCAGTGTAAGAAGACTTGCCAGCCTCACAGCAGGGATGTCTCTGTTGTGCCCGGGTGCTGAACCCCTCCACGCTCAGAACTGCCCTCCATGCACCAGGGAAATGCACAAGCTGTGCCAGGCAAGTTGGCTCTAAAAGGGGAAGTAGTACCACTGGTCCCTCCTCCTGACAGCAGGATCAGGGTGCCCCCTGCCCGGTAGTGACAGAAATGAGGGACAGTGCCAGCAGACAGGGAGCACAGAGGGAAGTTGCATCCCAGCCCACGTGCCTGGTGACCTTCAGGGAGGATCTCTGTGGTGCTGGACCCAGCTGGTCTGTAACTGGTGTTCTGGCTTTGCTGCTTGGATTGCAGAGCAGGAACTGCACCCAGCCAGCCTCAGCTGCCCCTGCTCCCCAGGAGGGGTAAAGAAGAGCTACAGCCAGCTCAGGGCAGATCTTTGTGGCTCCTTCCATCCCTCTGGGAACAGCTTTAGCCTTGGATTCATAAACCCAAAGAACAGGGTGAAGGACACTCTCCTGGGAGCTCGGGCTCCCAGCCCTGCAGCCTGCACAGAGAACAGCCAGAGCAGCAGGGCCACAGCGTGGCACGGGGGAAAGCAGAGGGGCAGCACCACCCCAGTAGAGACCACTCCCTGCTCATGCCTTCCCCGAGGGGATTGCAGCAGAGCAGGGGAAGTTGAGAGCTGAGGCTCAGCTGGCTGAGATTTTCCAGCAGTCTCCAGCTCACAGCACCTCTAGGATGATTCAGAGAGCCCAGTGGGGCTGTCACTGGGTTCCCCAGGACCTGGAAACACAAGTGAGGCACCCTTTGCCTCGGACTGTCTCTCCCCTTCCTCAAACACTGAGACGGGAGCCAAGGTCTCCACAACCTCTGCCTGAGCACTGAGCACTGCCCTACAACGGGGAACAACCAGCACAAAATCTTCCTGCAATCCCCCGAGCATTCCATCCACCCTCGGTGCTAGTGCTGCCGAGCCCAGGGCTATCAGCAGCACAGCCCAGGCTGCCACAAGCTGTGCCACGGCCGTGCAGAGCTCCCCAGCCAGCCGGACCAACCCACACGGTGCCCAGTGCCCACGCAGCTGGGTACCGGGAGACAACTCCCTGCCTGCGGGAGACAACAGCTGCCGGTCTGAAACCCTGTACCTCCCGACTGGCCAAACGCGGGACTGGCAACGGCCAACTAGCACCTTGGCGCTCTCGCAGGCACCGAAAAGCCCATCGGCTACCGAAGCCTGCCAGGTTCCCGGCACTGCAGGCTGCGCGTCCAGCGGCCCTTGGCAGCCAGACCCGGACAGCGGCTGGAAGCACCCGGAGGGTGATGCCCAGGACGAGGAACCCCGGGCCAGGCCCCGCGCCGACCCCGGCTCAGCCACCGGGGGAACGGACAGCGCTGCACCGCCTCGACCCTCCCCTTCCCCGCCGCCCAACCCCACAGCGCGGCCCCCTCTCGAACCGACGATCAGCAGGGTGCTCCAGAAGGCGAGGCCCAGCCCCGAGTACAGCAGCGCGAGCCCCGTCATGGCGCCGCGGGACGGGACGGGACGGGAGCAGAGCTGGGCAGGCAGCAGCGAAAGAGCGGGCGCAGTCACCTGACCCGCGCGGGACACGTGAGCGGAACAGCGGCAGCCGAGCGGAAATGGCGTCCCGCCACCGTCCCCGCCGGCCCCGCTTATTGGCTGTGCAGGCTGACTGCCGCGCTAGGACTACATAGACCATGATGCACCGCGCCCGGCGCCTCTTGCCATTGGCTGCCTGTCCACGCTCCGCTCCGCCGTGAAGCTCCATAGGCCGCGCTCCGCCAGGGACGGGATTTCTGGCCTCCGGGAGGTCGCTGCCGAGTTCTCATTGGCCGGCTCGGCGCCGTTCCCCCCAGCCCGGAAGTGATCCCCGGAGATCAGCGTGGGCCGGCGGGCCTGATCCTCTCTTCCGCCTCCCGCTCCACGGTGCTATGGTAACGGCCTTCAGCACCGACGGGGAGACCGCGCTGCGGCGGGAGCTGGGCCTGGCAGCGGCGGCGCCGCGGGGGGACCTCGATGGTTTCTACGAGATGGGCCGGGCCGCCGCCTTCGTGCGGGACGGAGGGTTCCGCAAGGTGAGTGGGGCCAGGGGTGGAGCGGTGCCTGGCCGGGGGCCTCTAATACCAGCTGCCTTACCCCCCTCCCCTGCCCACCTCAGGTCGCGCTGCAGTTCCCCGACGAGCTCCTGGCGGACGCGGCGGCAGTGGCGGCCCGAATAGAGGAGGAGACCGGGGCCGAGATGTACGTCCTGGGAGACACTACGTACGGCAGGTCGGTGTGGGGCCGCGGGGGGTTGTCCCACGGCGGGAGGGGGCTGCTTGGCGGGTCCGAGAGCTGAAGCTGCTCGGGCCGGGGACAGCGGTGCCAGGGAGGAGCGCTGTGGAGCCCGTCTGACACCCGCTTCTCCCTCCCTGCAGTTGCTGCGTGGACAAAGTGGCTGCCGAGCACGCGGGTGCTGAGGCGGTGGTGCACTACGGCCCGGCCTGCCTCAGCCCCTGTGGAAAGCTGCCGGTGCTGCATGTCTTCGGACAGCAGCCTTTGGACATCAGGCGCTGTGCAGAGGCCTTCAGGGAGCTCTATCCCAGCCGGCAGAGCCACGTGGTGGTGCTGAGCGACGTGGTCTATGCCCATGCCATGGGTTAGTGCACTGGGGCAGGGGTGGGGACTGTGGCAGTGCCCACCCAGAATTTCTGCCCTGTGGGTAGCCACTGCCCTCTCTCCTAACCTGCTGTCCCACCTTCTGCAGGACAGGTCTGGCTGTGTTCTGTTCTCACTTCTCTCTCCCATCAGGTGAGCTGGAGCAGGAGTTGTGCCCTGAGTACCCCAATATCATAATCTCCAGGGTGGTGTGTGGGGACCTCCCCAGCTCGCCACCACCCGGGGAGCTGCGGCAGTTTGGCTGCCAGTTCCCAGTGCGGGCACCAGGAGGGCTAGAGGACTATGCCATGTTCTACGTGGGAGCTGAGGGCCTGGCCCTCACCAACTTCATGCTGACTTGGAACCGCTGCCCCTTCAGCTCCTTTGACCCTATGACTGGCTGCGGCCGCCGTGAGACCTTCAACGTCAACCGGGCACTGATGCGACGCCTCTACCTGGTGGAGCGGGCCCGGGACGCCCGTGTCGTGGGCATCTTGGTGGGCACCCTGGGCGTGACTGGCTACCTGGCCGTGCTGCGGCACCTCCGGGAGCTTCTGTGCTGCGCCGGCAAGCGCAGCTACACGCTGGCTGTGGGGAAGCCAAACCCTGCCAAGCTGGCCAACTTCCCGGAGGTGGACATCTTCGTGCTGGTGGCCTGTCCCCAGAACTCCCTGCTAGACTCCAGTGACTTCTACCGGCCCATTGTGACACCCTATGAGCTGGAGCTGGCCTGCAACCTGGCCCGCCAATGGACGGGGAGCTACCTCACTGACTTCCGAAGTCTGCTGCCAGGTAACGGCCAAAATCCAGCCACCTGACCCCCCCTCCTGGGGTATACCCTGCTCTGCTTCCTCCCCTGCAGGCCGTGGCTGCCTGGGCTCTGTGCCAGCCGTGGACAGCAGGCTTACAACTCTGTCTCCTGGCAGGTGCCTGTGCACATGTCAAGCTGCCCCCGGCTGTCCCTGCAGCAGAGGCTGTTCCTGACATCTCTCTGGTGACGGGGGAGCTGCGAACTGCGCCCCTCTGCCACCCACCAGCCCCCCAGCTGCCCCCCACCACCACCCTGGTCTGCAGGGACCAGACACGGGCCCTCGTGGAGATCAGCCCTGCTGGTTTGTGAACCCGCGCCACGGTGGGGCTGAGCCCCGAGGCAGGGGCAGTGTCAGCTCCATGTTCCCAGTAACAATTCCCTTTCTCTCTCCTCCCAGCCTCCTTCCTGGAGTCCCGCAGTTGGCAGGGCCTGGAGCAGCAGCTGGGGCAGACACCCGTCACCAAGGCTGTGCAGGGCCGACGAGGGATCGCCATTGCCTACGAGGATGAGGGACATGAGCAACCCTGAATGGGCAGCAGCATTGGCACCCTGCCCGGAGCAGGGTGTGAGTGGGGCTGAGGTAGTGCCTGCCATCAGCTGTCAGACCCGTGAGGGTCTCAGGAGAGTCTGGACCTGCTTCCACGTGCTGGATGTGGTCCTGGGGTCATAGTGGGGAGAGCAGGAGTCACGTGTCAGTTTGGGGATGTCCACAGCACCCTGGGGCTCATGGCCAGGGTGGCAGCAGGACCCAGAGGGGTGCTTGGCCCAGACCAGGCTGTCCCAGTCCAATGCAGGGCTTTGGCCCTACATGGAAAGGTCACAGCCTCTTCTCCTGAGCCAGCAGCACCAGGACTTGTGTGAGCTACTGCTGCTAACTAAACCTGGACTGAAAAGGACTTGGAGTCAGTTGTTTTCTAGCATAGAATGTGGGCACAGGCAGAGGTGATCCTGCTGGCCCAGAGTGAAAACTCAGATCCCAGTGTCTCCCTGGGGAGCACAGCCACAGAGAACAAGAACTGGGGCCCCCAGAAAAAAAAGCTGTTTGTAGGCTGGGGGGCAAGGGTTAGTGGAGAGGGCTCTGAGTGCCCAAGAAGCGGGGTGCTGGCAGCCTGTGCCAGGGAGTACCCCACATCTGGCAGTGGTGGAGCCTGGCTCCTCTTGAGTGGAGTGGGACTGGTGCTGGTCCAGGAACTGCTCCAGGGCATCCCAACCTGGATTTCAACCCTTCTGCCAGGTTCTCCCCCAGCAGCAAGGGGCAGGCAGAGTCACAATGACGACAGCTACGACATAGAAATATTCTTAATATAATTAGGTGCAGGGCCTCCCCCCTCCCAACCACACGCCTACCAATGAGCAGGGGGCGAGACACCCCCCACCCCGCCCTGCCAGCCACTGCCGCGGGCACAGGGGCAGCCTCCCCACCTCGGGGGGAGGTGCCAGGGAAGGGCCGGTAGCCCCGGCAGGGTCGCTGGGCAGTCCTGCCCGGGGCTACCCCCACCCTGCTGCCGCCTCCTGCTGCTGCCGCTCCTATCCCCGGTGAGGGGGGCACATGCTGGGGGAATAGAGATGCTGACACTGAGATGCGGCCACCGAATCTAGCTGAGTAGCGTCCTGAGAGGGTTAATTCTGGGTGGAGGGTGATTCTACAAGCCGGACTGCAGCGGGGCAGAGAGGGTGGGGAGGGGAGTGGGGCTTCCTTGAAGGGAAGAGCTGGTCCAGGCAAATTGTCCTGGGTCCTGGACAGGGGCTCAGTAGTCTGCGGTGTACTCCGTGCCGTGCAGCCCTCGGCACAGCAGGGTGAACTCCTTCACCATCTCCTTCACTCGCCGCTTGTTCACACGCTCTCTGCTAAGACAGAGGGAGGGGACAACCATGGAGCAGCAAGGGACTCAGACTGACCCTAGGTTTGATTCTGCATGGAGCAGCAGGGGACCCAGACTGACCCTAGGTTTGATTCTGCATGGAGCAGGAGGGGACCCAGACTGACCCTAAGTTTGATTCTACATGGAGCAGGAAGGGACCCAGACTGACCCTAGGTTTGATTCTGCATGGAGCAGGAGGGGACCCAGACTGACCCTAGATCTGATTCTGCATGGAGCAGGAAGGGACCCAGACTGACCCTAGGTTTGATTCTGCAATCATAAGCAACGATAGACAGTAAAATGTGCACAGTAGGTAATGCAACAGGGACTGTACCAAAGACTGAAGAGGAGCTGCTTGTCTGGGAAAAAAGCTGGTTGCAATTTCTACTGTTCCACATTCTCTCCTGTGGTATGTGGCCCTTTAACCAGGGTGATTTGGAAGATGCTTCATGAAGGCTACATGGGTACCAACACACCTCCCCTGACCAATTTGTTATGCTCAGAATTGCAGCTGTCCTGACTGGAAACACACACTAATAAACCCTCTTGGGCTGTTCTTGTAAATGACAGTTGTAATTAAAAAGCTTTTTGGGATTCTAGGGAGAAGTCTGAAACCTTCCCCAACAAGCTCAGACATTGCACATCCTTCTCCATGCCACAGAAATTAAGTTGCAGGGTCTCCAACCCCAATTCCCCTTTACTAACTTCTTCAGGTTAGTGGCAGTGAGAATTCGGAGGATTCTTCATCAGTGTAGATTTTGTATTTATTACTGGCCAAAAGATGCTGGGGTTTTACTACAGGAAAACTAATCTGAATTGGCAGTTCCTTTTTGGAATAAGAAAGGGGCTGATAAAGAGTGTGGCCAGCAGGTCAAGGGAGGTTCTTCTCCCCCTCTCCTCTGCACTGGTGAGACCCCACCTGGAATACTGTGTCCAGTGCTGGGCACCACAGTTCAAGAGGGACAAAGAGCTACTGGAGAGAGTCGAGCGCAGAGCACCAAGATGCTGAAGGGAGTGGAGCATCTCCCTGCTGAGGAGAGGCTGAGAGAGCTGGGGCTCTTTAGCCTGGAGGAGACGCGGGGGGCTCATCAATGTCTATAAATATGTTAAGGGTGAGTGTAGAGAGGATGGAGCCAGACTCTTCTTAATGTCGTCCAATGACAGGACAAGAGGCAATAGGTGCAAGATGGAGCACAAGAGGTTTAGGGGAAACACAAGGAAAAACTTTTTCCCAGTGAGGGTGACAGAGTTCTGGAACAGGCTGCCCAGGGAGGTTGTGGAGTCTCCATCTGTAGAGACACTTAAGACCTGCCTGGATGTGTTCCTGGGTGACTTGGTCTAGGTGATCCTGCTCTGGCAGGGGGGTTGGAATAGATGATCTAGGCCCCTTCCAACACCTGACATTCTGTGATTCTGTGACCAGAGGACTGATCTATTCTGAGTGCCTCCTGCTTTCCCCACTTGTCTCCTAATGAGCACAGTGACCCCTGCTGTCCTGGGCAAGAGCCTGTCCACAATGGCAGCGAGAACACTCCGGCCTTCCCCGGCTTGATGCAGGTGGGGGCTGGGTGGGTGGGGGTTCCCACCGCAGGGAGGGGGTGCACACGAACCTGAGGATCTGCTGGCTGAAGGTCTCCTTCTGCTCGGGGCTAATGCGGGTCGACGGGAAGCCGTCCTGCTGCATGACTTCCTTGATCCACACGCTCAGGTAGCTGAAGCAGTGCTTGTTCAAGGCAAAGAGGATTTCTGCGAAGTGATCCATGAGGCTGCGGGAAGCCTGGCCGCCGACACCCTGCCGCAGAGCAGACGGACCCCGCTCAGCCCCCAACCCACACCCGCCCCGCTGCCCGGCTCCGCCTGCTCGGGGGGCAGTGACCGTCGCTGCAACTCGTCCCTCACCTCCAGCACCGCCTGCAGCAGCACTTTGCCGTTCTCGTGCACGACCTGTCCCACCGGGGCGATCTCTCCGCAGCGGGGCAGCAGCTCCGTCTGCAACACACCGCCCGCTCTGCTCAGTGCCCAGCAGGCTCCATGCCACAGCTGCCCAGCCCAGCCTGTGGCCCCGCTCCTGCCCTCCCAACCCCGGCAGCTCTCCTGGCGGGCTGCGCGAGGCCACGATACTCACAAAGAATCCACAGGATGCTTTGACTGTTGGGGCCTCGGGGAACTTGAGTGAAAGGACCCCTGGAGGCAGAAAGCGCTGGTTAGCAGCCAGGAATGTTGCATAGCATCCCAGATCATCCCCGACTGCCCGGCTCTGCAGGAGGGGCAGGCTGGCATCTCCCCAGAGCCCGTGGAGCCGCTGGTACTCACCACACTGGAACACTGCTTTGACATCCAGGTTGCTACACAGGAAGAGATCCGGCTTCCTTTTCAGAGCCTGCAAGGCACACAGACAAGCAGCATAAACCCAGTGCTGAGGGGGCAGCCAGGAAGCCTCCGAGGAACCCAGCGCCCCAGACAGCCTCTGCCTGGGCACACACTTACCTGGGCACACCCACGGTAACAGCAGATTGGCACAGGACAGCAGGAAACCATCACTGTTTCCCACTTCCCCCCCCAAGAAAAGGTCACTCAGCCAGGCAACTGGGTGCCATACACAGGGACCACCGACCTGAGGACAGATGCCATGGTGGTGTACACACAAATGCTTTGGACACAAGATGGGACAGAGGGTTCCTATCCCACCAGAGCAGGCCAGGCAGCAGCAGTGGTCTCAGGACAAGGACAGCCATGTGGAGCCCAGCAGAGACCAGTCACCTCTGTGCTCCCCTTCTCTTGAGGGTGCTGGTGTCCCAGGGGTCACAGCAGCTGCTTCAAGCAGCAACACCAGACTGGACAACCAGCTCGCTCAACTTGGGCTGTAGGACACAGGTGACAACGAGATACCAGCGTTGCTTGGTTCTTCCCAAGCAGCAAGTTTGAGATCAGGAAAGCTTCAGTTTTCTGCCACACAGCAATCCCACCAGCCTCTGCAGGGGGCAGGCAGTGCTTCCAGAGCCACCACGAGCTGTGGGACCTCGTGCAGTGGCTTAGTCCCCCTTTTGCTGGCACTGGGCAATTGCTGGACAGAAATGTTTCAGCCTGCACCTTCCACTCCATGGGAAGGGTTTCTTCCCTACCACAGTGTGCCCTGCTATATAAGGTGGCCGCGTCCATGCCCTGACCACCATGCCACCATGCCCGCTGCTGCACGCCAGCACTGAGGATGGCAGCCAAGCCTCCTGCCCTGCTGTCACTACAACACTGGGGACAGTGGCCAGCAGCATTGGAGTGGCCCAGCTCAGGGCCTGGAGCTTGGAAAGCAGGATACCAGGGCAGGCAGTCCTCAGGCTGAGCTGTGTGCAGGGCCACTGCTGCCCTCCAAGCCTGCTCCCAGAGATGAAAGCAGAGACAGCTTTCAGCCAGCAGTGCCCGGAATGCCAGACCATCTGCCCCCAGCCATGGTCTTGGAGCAAACCAGGTTTATTTCTCACCCCTTCTCCAGGGCAAGCCCACAACCATCTGCCCAGTGCAAAGAACACATGCTGGAGATCAAGAAGATGAGGAGCAGGTTTCAGGGTTACCCCATCTCCTTTCTGACTCTTTTATATCACACACTGCAAGAGAAAGCTCAGGTTTGGGCACCGGTGGCATCGCTGCACCTCACAGAGATGGCACAATTGCAGGGACCTGCTCCCCTTCTGCAAGGGTAGACCAGGGGTGATCACGGGCCACTCTGTACCTGAGTGTGCACACACTCTGTGCACCACCCCCATCCTGCTCCACACCACAAGGCCAGCCTGGGCTGGGCAATGGTTTAGAAACACATCCACTCCTCATGGCAGCCACTGGCATTTCCAGCCCCATGCTGGACAAAGGCTTCCAAGTTGTTATCTTAGCCATGGGAGACTGTTCCTGCTCTGGCCCTGGAGCAGTGGCCACAAACCCCTCCCCCAGCAGCATGCTGCTCCAGGGCAGCTGGCTCCCATGATATCATCCAGCTGCAGGGTCCTCTACCCTGCTCATCCAAGGGGCTGCTTTTAACCTGAATCCTGTACACTACAAGACAGTTCAGCTGGCACAAGAGTCTGCTAACGTGCTCAGGTTGCCACCTACCTGCAGGGTGCTCCTCCTAGCCAAACCAGACCCATCCGCAGCAGGTAGAACCTCTTAAGATCTCCTGTAGCCCTGCTGCAGCATCTGCTCCTCACTCTATCAGTGCCACAGGAGAAAGCATGCCAATACTGGGAGGGCTCCTTCTCACAGGACACATCCACCAAGGGAGAGCAGAGCGCAAGCCCAGTATGGGCACGTGTACATACCTAATGTAGACAGAGATGGTTTTTAATCCCATGAGATGGGCCTCTGTGGAGCTTCTCCCATTAACAAGCAGCACCAGGTAGGTCCAGCTGCTCTTTCCCAGCACCAGGAACCCTACTCCAGCTCTGGTGCCTCTTACTGCCATCCTGTCCTCCTCATCTCCTGCCAGCACAGTTCTGTTCACGTGTTCTGGGATGGGGACAGATTCTTCAAATACTTTCAAATGCTCTCCCACATCCTCTGCTGCAGCAGCCACTGCAAAGGTCAGCACTGGCTCTCCGGCGAGGGCTGTCCTGCAGGCTGGCATATAAGGACATTGAGTTCTTCTCCATAGCAGCTGGAAGATCTCCAGACAGGTCTCCAGAGCAGGCTCTTCTTTGCCTGGCTTTTCAGAGGCGGGCAGGCATGGAAGGTACATCAAACCCCACTCCTTCAGCAGACAGGGGACATTTCCTGTAGCTCTCCAGAACACACAAATCCAGCCCATACCTCTAGTGCCACCACCTCTTCCCAGACCATGTCTGGCAGAGCAGAGCCTCCAGCTTTGGAAAGTGCACATGAGCATGGCCAGGCCCCAGAGCCAGGGCCCTGGGAAGAAAGGATGTTGAGTTTGTGTCCTCCACAGGGTTTTATGACTCTGTCTGGAGTAGGCGTGGTGGAGAGCTCAAGGACCATTGTGTGCAGCCTGCTCCAGCACAAGAAGGGAGAGAAGTGGAGGATGGCAGTGGATGGGCCATCATAGAAGGTCAGTCCTGCATCTTCTGCCTGGCAAGGCCCCACTTGCCCAGTCTGCCCCTGGGTCCCAATCAGGGGAGGGCACTGCGGTGCTTGGGAGGCAGGCAGGAGAGCCCCAAAATCCTACCTGCAACTGGGAGCATGCATTGGAGTGACACCCAGGGGCCAGGGTGAATGCTCCCAAACACCTGAACATCCTGCCTGGGCACTCTGGCTGTGTGGGCAGCACCACACCCTGCAGCCCTCCTGAGGGGTTCTCACCTGGGGCACAGCAGCAGAGATGATCTGCATTGTCCCCAGCACAGAGCAGAGGCAGGAGGGGAGCAACTGGGGACAGAGCTCAATGCAAACAGGCACCAGCAGCACCAGCACCAGCATGGCAGACTGGTTATTATTTTATACTTAACTTTGGGTAGTAACAATAACTCCAGGGTCGCCAGCATGCTCTGGTGATCAGCCAGCCATCGTCAAGAGCGGATTGCCAATTAACACAGTGGCAAAATGACCAGCCACACCAATGGGGCAGCCCTGCTGGCTGCAACCAAGGTCAAATAAATACACTGTAAAATCAACAGAAACCCTGTCACACGGAGACATGGCTCCCCGTGAGCTGGTGACAGGGCTGATGTGCAGGTATCAGGAGATGGGAGCTGCTTCTGAGTTATCAGGAGGCAGGAGAGCACTTGCTGGCAAAGGGAGAGGACAAAAACCCTGCCTGCAAGGAGAAACCAGAGACATCTGAACCAGGGAAGATGGTATCTCCACCAAGGGAATGAAGGATGTCTGCAGCAGACAGTCAGGGAGTGGGAAAGTCTCCACCTTGACACACTTGTGGGTCCAGACTTGCTGATTCATTACTTTGCCAAGGCCTCCACAGGTGGAGAAGGCTGGGAGGAAAACAGGAAAACAGCCCTCACTACATGAAATTTGGATTTGAGATCTTCATTTCTCTTTGACTTTAGTCCTCAGGTTTACAAATGCTCAACAGCATCACCACAGACACTCTGGAACAGGACAGGCTGGACCCACCTCTGCAACAGACAGCTCTTAAAGTCCTGAGAGTAAGGAGCCAGGCAGGGATGGCAAGGCCATTTCTTGGTGTGTTTCAAAGCACCCCACAAGATCATCAGTCAGGGAAGAGGGGCAGGCCAAGGAAAAGGAGGAACCCTTGAAAGAAGCCCCATGTGTGAGGAGAGAGGACAGGGACCTTTGGTCTCTATGGGGTTGCTGGAAAAAAAAGCGCAGGAAAACATCAGGTCTTGAGTGGCATCAGGCACATCACAGTGATCCATGATGGAGCAGCCATGGAGACAGAAACCTCAGCTGCTTCTGTAACAGGACCTCCAAAGGACATGGGCTGTCTGGAGACCAGCATGCCAGGGCCCAGGCTGGCTGTCAGAAAGCTGCCCCAGCTCTGCCTGGAGATCCTGCCCACAAGGGCAGCATGTAACAGCTTCCCAGCAGCTGGGAGGGGGTTTGCTGACAGCATACTCCTGAGTGCAGTGAGCTGCACTTTTCTCTCCAAGAGAGCACTCATTCGCCATGTCTAGACACAGAGAAGGACCCCAAGACAGAGCACATTTCAAAGAAACAAGTAGCCTTGGAAGAGTCTCTCAGGGTCAAATAATTCCCCTACTGCTCAGCAGAATCACATCTACCTGCTCTCTGGGAGCAACAAGCTCACTGAGTCTTTTCAAGCTCTCCAAGTGACAGAAGCTCCCCAGGTGACCTTCCAGTACTTCCTCGACCTGTTAGCAAAACCTCCTACTGCCTAAACTGGATCCTTTTCCATTATTTCTTTCTCTATTTGTCCTACTCAAGGGGAATAGAAAAAGTAGTTTTACCTATGACTGGGACATCACCTTTTACAAACTCTGACTCATGCAGCTTCTCAGGCTCCCATCATCCTTTCCTCTTCACCATCTGTACCAGATGGGCATCTTCCCAGGTGCTTTCCTCTGTGCTCTCTGGTCTGTATCTATGAAAGGTTGTGCCATAAACTGGGCACACACAGCTCAAGCAAAGGTCCCACCAGCACTGAGTGGGCAAGGAAGACATCTCCATGAACTTCACACACACACCCCATTCACCAGTTCTCCCATTACATTCAAAGCCACTGTTAAAAAGTTACAGGTTCCACAGCTGGCACCCGCCAAAGGTGGGAACACTTCCCAGGAACCTCGATTCCAGCACAGCTTTCAAGAGAGGAAAACACTATCATACAGCCTGGAGGTGTGATGGGTCTCAGCAGGATCTGAGCATCAAGGTGAGACCCATGAGGAGCAGACCCTGTCCAGGGGGCAAGATAAAGCCCCTTCACCCGTTCCATCCCATGAGCCCCCCGCAAGGGCCAAGCTTTAATTGGAGCAGCACCTGTACATGGCACACGCTCTGCCCCAGCTCCAGCAGCTGCGTAGCCAGGTATCACTGCACAGCCAACAGGTCAGAGGTGTCAGCAATACAGAAATGAACTCAAAGTCTGACTTCTCCAGCCCCTCCTCACCACCAACCCACCCTCCAGGTGGGTGCCGGAGGATGTATCTCCAGCGGAGCACCGAGAGGACACCAGGGCTCCTCCCTCAAGAAGACTGTGGGCTGAGGAGCGTGATGGGCTCCCACCGCTCCTAACCACAGCTGCATGTACACGGAGCCCGGCCCTGGCCCTGCCCACAGCCCCTACCAGCCCTGTGCCCACCGAGCCCAGCTGGGGCACAGGAGCTGCCACCACCCCGAGGGGCAGCACGGGACCCTGGCAGGTCTGGATGCCATCGCAAGCGCATTGCTCAGAGCCCAGCCCTGGTGTGGGGCCAAGGCAGCCAAGCTCAGCCTGTCCCTGCTCCAGAAGACCCCTGGCAGGGCAGGAAACATCCACTGAGTGCTCTAATTTGTCTGTCACACAAGGGTGATGGCAGCGGCAGCCCCAAGCGCCCTGCGCCAGCTTCAGTGAGGCAAGGGAGTGGCAGCTGGAGGCTGCCCTGCAGAGGAGGGCACTGGCCCGGGGAAGGTGTGAACCCAGAACTAAAGGAGAATGTTTTGTTTTCAACTTCCACGGAAACAGATGGAGAAACTCGATATTCAACTAAAAGGAAAAAAAAAAACGTTGTCAACAGAAAGCTAAAAATAGGTTTAAATCGAATTAAAAAGAGAAAGAGAGAGAACAGAAAGTGAATGAATAAGAAACTAAAACACACCTGTGCCAGGAGTTGCATAAATGAATCAACAATATCAGGATGATCCCTGGGCCCTAAAATATAATAAAGATGTAACTTAAGAGAAAAATCATACAAACAGCAACTCAACATCATATAGTTATGTGATACAGAAAGAATTTACAAGTGAAAACAGGAGTGTAAGGGAAGAGGGGTGTGTGGGGAAGGGGATGGGCAACATGAGCAGCTTGAAGCAAGTTAAAGAAACAAAACATACAAAAAATCATGAAACTTGGAGAACCCAAGAACAGAAAGAAACTGCAAAGGAAAGGGTCTGAAGCCCCAGGGTCTCCAACTGGCACCTGGGTGCTGCAGAGCCAAGGAGGAGACCTTTGTGTCCCTGGGGAAGAAAAGGAGGAGGAGCAGGGGCTAACTGGGCACCATCTCCCCAAGGAGAATTAGAGCTTTTGCACTGTGGGGACTGAGTGGGTGTCTTCAGAGCACCGTTTGGTCCTGGAAGGTAACTGAAAGTGAACGACAACACCTCAGCAAACGCCTGACAGGCCCGGCTGGGCTCGGGTGTGCACATGCTTGGCAGCAGCACTAGCTACTCAGTAGCCCCTCCCTTGGCACAGTCACCCACCCACCCCGTTCTCAGATGTTCTCCCAGACCCAGAGTCCAGGACCCTCCTCCTGGATGTCTCCTCCAGCATCCTCCAGTGAGAGCAGCTCAGTGCCCAAAGATCTCCATGCCAGCACCACTCACCCTGCCTTGGCATCTGACTGTGCACAGATAAGTCTTGGCCCCTGTGGGCTCAGGTGTCCCCCTCTCTCCTGCTGCCCGTGGGCTCAGCAGAAGGGTATTGCCCTGCTCAGGGCCAGCCGCCCACCGAAGGGGACACATGGGGTGGGTGGGAGCACACAGTCCTGGGCACACAGCGAGCTGGACGGCCTCTTGCCTGGAGCAAAGCTCACATCCAAGTGCTGGCACAGCTCAGGCTCTGTCCCCTCCCCTTTCCTCCTGCAGATATGCCTGCTGCTGCCTGGAGGCATCGCAACCTCCCTGGTGCTGAGCCAAAGGGGTTTCAGTGCAGACTTGTCCACACACCACTGGCAGAAGTGGGGACCTGAGCTCTCGGTAAGCCTGGCTTGCCTGGCACTGTCCCCAGGGTCAGCACAGTGGGATTTGCTCAGACTGTGGCATGATAATGAAGGCTCCTCATGCCTCTCCCACCTCTCCAGAGATCTCCGAGCTTTGTGCTGGGGGATGGCATCACCCTACCCAGCACCTGGCTCTGAGCAGAGGACAAGACCCCTCGGGGACCGCAGCCAGAGGTGCTGAAGGACCAGAGCCAGCAGCTCTAAGGTACATGCGTTCCAGTTACAGGTCAAGTCACCAAGAGGCTGGAGGCAGCCATGGTGCAGAGGGGCCATTTGCTTTTTGTAGGGTGGGTGGCAAGCCAAAGAGGAGCCCCTGCCCCGTGGAAGGACAGCAGCATCCTCAGCATCACAGCAGGGACTCGGTGGCCATCAGTGGCTTTGAAAAGGTTGTTTCTCAGATGTTCACACACACAACATCCTGCTCATGCAAGGGTTTCACTCCTGGCCACTACAAGCAGCGCTGGCCCCCGGAGGAGCCCCAGGATCCCCTGCCAAGTGGGACTGGAGCTCTGGCTCCACCCTGGCAGCACACGACGCCCAGCCCTGCTGCAGAAGTGTCTACTGCCCAGGGCTTTCCTGCTTCTGCTGCCCTGCAGGGAAGGTACCCACCTTCCAAGGGTTGGGGTGTGTCCAAGAAACAGAGATGGCCCCATTAGCTTAGCTAAGAGTGAAAACAGCCATTCCTGGTAAGACGCCTCCAGACTCCATGCATGCAACAGCCTCACCACAGCCCCAGCGCAAAGGAGGATTCATCCCACATACCTTGCTGGAAGAGGGTCAGCGTGACTGAGGTAACGAGCAAGAAGAGGGCCTTGATGGGAGGGAAGTGGGCATGCTCGTGGGCAAAGATGTGAACCAGCTGTGAGAGAGAAAGAAGGACTGAAACTGCTGCTGGCCCTGTGTGCCACTCTTCAGGGAGCGGCAGTGCCAGCCCCGGGCACAGTTCCGTACCTGCCGGGTGAGGTCAATGGCAGAGGCCTGGGGGATGGTGCTGTACATCTGTCCCAGCATCTCACACAGCTGAGGCACCATGGGGGCAAAATCATCCAGGAGGGTCTTCACAGACTTCTCAAAGATGGCACAGACAGACTGTGGGAGAAGAGGGACTGTGTGAGTAGAGGGCATTGGGAAACCTCTCCTGGGAGGCAGGACTTGATGCCTAGAGGGAAAAGCTGGCAGTGGGGACAGGGACCAGCCAGGTAAAGGGCTCAGACCTGCTCTGGTATCCTGCCTTGCAGCACAGGATGCTCCCAGAGACCTTGGAACACCCTTCCCACTGCAGCAGAGTCTCCCTGATGGCCAGTGGGAAGTGACTGGTGGGACACTGTGCATGGGCATTACTGGACTGAGCAAAATGGAGAAACACCAGGTGGCACAGGTCCAGGTCAGAGCTGAGCTATCCTCTTAGAGAACACAGGTTTTGTATTCCCCCATCTCCCTGCTCATGGCAGGGCCCCTGGAACAGGAGTGGAGTAGAGCTGATGGGGACACAAGATGGACAAGAATGGTTGGACACTGCTGGTGACAACAGCAAGCAGCTCTGTTCCAGAAAACCCAGTCAAACAGGGCAACACCCAGAGGCTGTCCTTTGCTGTTCTCAGTGTGGGTCAGCAAGGACAGACAGATCAGCAGGCAGCAAAAAGGAGAAGCCTGGTTACCTCCACCACCTGGGCATCATTCAGCCACTTGCTGAGAACCTTCTGTATGAGCTGGAAGACTTGCTGCAGAACCACCACCACCTGTAAAGGGAGACACTGAAGAAAATCGGCCCCCACAGCACCAGAGAGGGAAGATTCAAAACTAAGCATGGCCTGGACTCAAATTTTCAGGCACCACTGCCCCCGCCTCTCTCCAAAGCTGGGCAGCTTTCTTCCCTGCTAAAGCTGCCTGGCACAGCTTGCAGCTGGCAGGCAGCACCCAGCCAAGAGGGATCCTGCAGGTTGCCTCTTCCCCCCTCAGGAGCAGTGGGATGAGCTGCAGTTGTTTTAGCCAGAATCCAACAGCATCAGTAGCCCCTTCATGGTACACATGGCACACAAACACCCTCTCTTGGCACCAGCAGTGAACAGCGAGGCTTTGACCAGGCTGTGGCCAAGAGCACAGAACTACAGCTCTACTCACTGGATTGGGTCCTTGCTGCACTGGCAGTTTCTTCACCTCTGTGCTTTCCTGGTCATCGTCGTGGTGGCTGATGTCTAGGGTGGTGAAGAGGTTGGAGAGCAGGCCCAGGATGTGGATGATGGCCAGCTTGTTAGAGGGATTTGGCTGCCAGAGAAAATAAAGTCAAAGCATGACACAGACTGCACCGCTCAATCCATTGTGCCTTTGGGATCCCGAGCAGCCATGACTGCAGAGGCAAAGTGCCAGAAAGGGTTTCCCTGCACTGTGCTCTCTTGAGCCTCTGTCCAAGAGTGATGCTTCAACACAGCAGCCCCAGGGCTACAGGCAGTGGGGGAAGTCACTTGGGGATGGTGGCAGCACTCACCATTTCATCAGCCAGCTTTTCCAGTTGCTGGATGTAGGGGGTGATCAGAGAGTGCAGGTTCTTCAGGATCTCCTCCACTTGCAGTGCAGAGAGCAGGAAACCAAGAGCCTGCATCAGCCACATGCACTGACTTGTCTGGGACAGAGGAGACACAACAGGGCAGGTCACTGCCCAGCCTGCAGCCCTACCACACACGTGCCAAGGCAGCTCCCAGGGCCCCACCCAGCAAAGCCAGCCCCTGGTGTGCTGTAGCTCCTGAGCTGCTCTGTGTGAGTCACTCTAGGTGCATCCCATTGCAGGAGAGGAGCAGATCCCTACCAGCACAGCAGAATCCAGGGAACAGGTGCTCTGCCACCAGCACAACTGGCCTCTTCCCACCAACTTGACAAAGAAAGACCAGTTGGTGCCCAGAGATCTTGCTGGCACCACTCATTCTACCTTGGCACATCATCCTTCACACAGCCTGTCTCAGCCTCTGTGGGGGTCAAGTGTCCCACCCTGTCCTGATTGAAGGCACAGCCCAGGCTCTGTCCCCACACTTATCTCCCTTCTTTTTCCTTTTGGAAGACATGCCTCCTGTCTCAGCATCCTTGGGCCTAGAGAGACTTAGAACTGCTCGAGTTAAGCCTTTCTGGAGGCTTCCCTTTCTGTGGGGACCCATCCCCTGGCCCTCGTGCAGTGGAAACCCAGCAGCACAGCGAGAGCAGCCAGCAGGTATTCCTGGCCCTGAACATGGCTGCAGTGCTAAGTTCTTCTCCAGGGACAGTCCACCTCACAATGGCACCCCTCATGTCTTCAGCTGAGGGTGACAAAGGGTGCAGGGGGGGGTGAGCAGAACTAGACAGAGATGTGAGCCAGCCCCTCTTACCTTATGAATCTGCTTCATCAACACCTCCTGCCAAAGGTAGAGGAGAGAGGAGAGAGGAGGGTGAGCGCTGTAGAAAACCTCTGCCTTTCCAGCAGACAGGACAAACACAGGAGATCAAGAGAGGCAACACCGGTGTGGGCACAGACATGTGGCTTCCACTCTCCACAGCTCACTATGGCCAGGGAGCAAAATCCTTGTCCCCAGTAAGCTCTTTCCTGAGCCAGTCCATTCAGCCACTCGGCAAGGGGAGCCCCTGGCTTGGATAGGTTCTGCAACAGAAGAAGCGATCTCCGCCTAGAACAGCGGAGATCGCTCTGTGAAGGTAGAGCTGAGAGGGTTGTTTACAGGGGGTTTAGACTTGCAGGAGGGGGGTTCACACGTGGCTGCCCGGAAACCAGATACTCTCTCCTGTGCACAGAGAAAGCAGCCACCTCACTGCCTGCGCTGCTGGCACGTGCGGAAGGGAGTTAAAAAAAAAAGGCAGCCCATCCAGTTAAACTTGCTGCTGACTGGTCAGTATGGTATTCACTCGACAAAAGAAGACCATGATAATGTCTTCATCCAGAGTCGATGTGAGAATTCAGACACATGTTGTTTGTAAGGATGTGGGGGTGCAGATGACAGGCTGCAGAGAGTGCCACAGCCTGTTGCTGGCCTCGGAGGACAGCTCCCAT
>JAOEGS010005020.1:98223-112499 GCA_025447755.1 Corythornis vintsioides | reverse complement strand
ATAATTAATAATGCAAATTATTGGTATTATTTCACCTATTACTACATGAATTATTGGTGTGCAAGTTTATTTCACAATCATACACAGACATGCCTGGCAGCTCGAAGAGTTGGGTTCCCACTGCAACCCCCCCTTGCTGACTCCTGAGCAGGGCAGCTGCTCTGTGGTGCTCAAACAGTGCTGCAGTGAGGAGGGGATGGCATCAGACTGGATTTGTTGGCTTGTAGTGTGGTTTCTAGGAGCCATGAATCCTCCTCATTAAATAACCATCCATCGTCTTGGAGATTATTAACTTTTGAAGTCAGAATTAAATCAGCATTGAGTCTGCACCTCTATTAGTACAGTTAATTTTCTGTTTGATGGCTGGTATGCCAGGTGTCCATTGTTCAGTGGAACTTAAAAGTGAAAAAAATAATTGTGTGCACATGCTCTTCTGATTTCAATAGCATGCTGGATTCAATTTTGTTGTAAAGAGTGGGTGAGAGCAGTGGGAGTTGTAATGGTATTGACCTTCCCCTCTGTGGAGGATGCTAATGCTGCAAAACAATCAATAGACTAAGTAGATAACCTTAAAAAATGAGGCCACATTTTTCCCTTTCCTCCTTTAAGATTTTTATACTGATGATGTGCCAGGAAACTCATTTTACATTACAGCAATAATTCCTTTTTTACAAGGTGAGTGTTACATCAGCAGCTGACAGTCCCTGGGGTGAGGAGGGTCCTCTTGAGGAGGAGAGAGACAGGTTGTGCAGTGGAGACTTCCACTTACCACATCAACACAAGAAAATTCCCAACACAATAGTCACTGTCACTGCTCTGGCAGGGGGTTGGACTAGATGATCTTCTAGCTCCCTCTCAACTCCTGACATCTGTGATTCTCTGCCAATTTCCTGAGCCTGAACAAGGAAAACAGCCTGACCATTTGTACACATGCACTATCTCTTCCCTTAACTTATTTTAAAATATGACTAAATCAAATTAAATACCTTTCCTAAAAACAAACACAGCCTTATATCCTTCTCAAGTACAGTCTGGTACCCACACACCAACTATTCAAGAGCATTCACTTGGTTTTTATTACAGCCTTATGCCATGCCATTGTTGTTATTTCACCATACAGTTGTAGGCAGCTCGTTTTCACCATTAGGGACTCATTAAGAGTGAGCAATTTGATGCTTAATGAGTTGTTAACCTTGAGTAAATATATTAAAATAATAGAGTGATAAATTCAAATTGAATTGCATTTGGCTTGGGTTGGGTTTTTTTCAATAATGTCTTCTGTAGCAAGAGAAAGCACCATTTAAAAAGCGATTTTTGATAAAATATATTCCAGATTGCTAACACTTAACTTTCAACATATAATCCATCTTTCCTCTCTACAGGTTTCACTCTTTTGTGTCCTGGGATTTCCTCTGGCTTATAGAGTTTCTTAGCCATGCTGGAATACATTTGGCCTATTGCAAACACAGCTTTAAATATTTGAATAATACTCTTCCCTGTGTTGCAGTTTTACTCTATTCCAAATACAGTCTATACAGGTTTAGAAGGGATCTGCTATTCTATTTTTTATATTTTTCTATCCTATTCTTTTGCAGGATGGAGACTTACGAGCAAAGCCACGTGAAATAAAAATATCAACACTCAGGCTGTTGTTCTGCTTGGATTTGTCTGTGCCTAAGGACTGATTAAATCCAAGTGATTCTGTACTGAAGGTTAGACAATTTTAACTATTTTTCTTCCCTAATTTTCTTAATTTAGATTAGATTTTTCAAATTTTGAAAATTAGATTTTTCTAATTTACAGAAGCTGTTAGTGATTTGGAACATTAAAAGGCTTCTTTCTTATTCTGGCATTTCCACCTAACAAGCTCATATACCTCAGCCAAGAAAAAGCAGTGTAGAAGACTTGCTGCTTTACTTCAGTACAGGGCTGAACTGGAAGCTACTGCTTCAGTTTATTAAAAAAAACCCTGCTGCTAAGGGATTCAGGTATTTATAGTCAGCATTTTGACCATGTGTAATTTTAAAGTCCCTTCTGGTTGGTGTAGCAAAAAAAAGAAAAAAATCCTCATAAAAGACATGCCATCCTAATTGTGGCTTCTCAGTGCAAAAGTAAAACCGAGAGGAAGCTCAGACATGGCAGCTAATTAACACATATTTCTCTAGAGTAAAAAAAAAGAAGAGTTCCTTCACTAGTGTGGTAAATAGTGAATACAGAAAATACAGTTATAAGAAGTACAGCATCATGTGCTAAAGCAGCTGTTCTGATTCATGTGCTGTTCATTCAGAGCAGGAGGGTTTATGAGAACAGGTGATTAAATGAAAGCACAGCCCACTGTGGCAGATCTCACAGCACAGGCAACAAAAACACACCTTTGTCCCCAAACAGGGTGCAGGATACACTCATCAGTGATATGAAATCTCCCTGACCAGACTGGGCTGGCACAGGCTGTGTGACACTCTGATCTGATGCAATGCAGGGAGAAGCTTCTGCTGCCCCAGAGACGAAGCAAGAGCACAAATTCTGCTAGAAAACACCCATCTTTCCACTGTTGTGTTGATTTAGGGAGGCTTGCTACTCAGGTTGACCTATATTCTAGATTTCTCCTTGAACATCAGGACCTTTATTTCGTTTTTACTTATCAGGAATATTGAACAAGAAAGTCTGAAATTCATTTTTATCATTACAAAGCCAGTTTAACTCTGAAGACTTTGCCTACCTACTTCTGCACTAGCTCTTTCAGTTGGAGAAAAAGGTTTAGCCTATTTCTATGATCTGGCACAATAACAAGGTCTGTACTTTTTCCTTCCCCACAAACACAGTAACTATTTTAATGTGTGATAGCAGGCAAGCTAGAGAGTGATAAAATGCCAGTCTTTATGGGCTAAAACCCATGCAACTTCAATGGATTCCTTGATTAAAGGCTTAAGCCAGGACTATCTCACCTGTGTTTAACAATGCCACTCACAGAAAGAAAAAATGCTTACATCTTATAAAGCAAAATAAACCCAATGACAAGAAAACCAGAAAAGAGGCGACGTGTCACAGCAGCAAGTGACACTGGGAATTTACTGCTATACTCTTGTGAATAAGGCATGAGAAATATTACAGGCATTTACTTAATCTGCTTCTCTCTCAGTGCAAGATTGTCTAGCTTCTACTAGAGTCTGAAGACAGGCTGTCATTTCCCCAGGGAACACGGGGTGTTCATCAAGGAGTTGGCTTATGAAGCACTTGAAAGTCTCCAGGTGGGAGAAATGACAGAAATCCTGAACGTTTCCATTGTTTAGTGTATTTCCTAATGCTTTGTCCTGTTCTGTTTTATTAGCAACACAAAAGAAAGTGGCAGAAATCCCCAGTCCACAGCAGGAACAGCAGGGAAAGCACTGAGGCATTTCAGCTCCTGCATTTCCCAGTCTGCTGCCTCTGCACAGCAGAAGTTTCTCCTCCTAAGCACTATCTGCATCTTCCTTCTCTTTAACTGCCATCCTTTCCTCATTTTTATAACCTTTTGTTCATTTCTGTTCCTTTCTTGGTGGTTACAAGCAGAATGGCTTTTGAAAGAGGGAACTGCATGAACTCACATTTCCAGTGAAGTTTTATTTGCAGAGACTGAAAGTAAGAATATTGCATTTACTACTGTTTTTTCAAATTTGTATTGAGGGCTTTGCCTCAAGTTTGTTCCAAATTCACTCTTGCATATTAAGCAATTAGAATGATAAGAATTTAATTTCTGAGCAGCCAACTTTCTCCATCTAGCCTGCTTCTCAGGTAATACAATTGGCATTATGCTACACCAGGCAAGGGAAAATTCAACACCTATAAAGTCAAAGTATAAGCAGAAATTAACTAATGACAACAAACAGCATTTGAACGTTTTTCCAAGTAATTGATTGCCTCTTTATGATACCTTCAGAGACTCCTGGGTGATGCTGCTTAAAAGACAGAGCACTACAAAGCTGTAAGTGGCTGAATTCCTTCCTCTCACCCATAGCACTGAAGGAGCAGCTGTCTCAGTGAACACAAGCAGCCAGTCAGTTCCAGGAGAGCTGGTCAACACACACAGCAACCGCCAGGACACTTGTGAGCAAAGTCCAGATCAAAGTGCAGAGCAATCAGCATCATTTCCGATTCTGTGTTCCTGGGTGACTTGGTCTAGGTGCCCCTGCTCTGGCAGGGGGGTTGGACTAGATGATCTTCTAGCTCCCTTCCAACCCCTGACACTGTGATTCTGTGTGTGAAACAGCACTGGCTTGGGCTCAGTGACCCAGGGGTCTGTCCCAGCCCCAAGGACTACGAGCTAAAGGAAAGAAGTGAAGCTGCATCAGTAAGAGGAACCACATCTAGATCATGGTGGAAATTTTACCTTTGAATGATGTACATCCCTGCAGCCTGGGTGAGCACTCAGGCAAGGAACTCAAACCTGAATGCAGTCCTTACAGAACAGGGCTGTGCTCAGCCACATCACCAGGGTTCATTTCTGTGATCTAGCAGGGATGCCACACACAGTCCCAGGAGTAACTGGGAGGATTTACTGGCAAATGGGAAACAGACACTATGTTGTGCCATTTATTTCGATGGGAACTCGTCAGCTGGCCTGGCAAGCTATAATCTTCCTAGACAACTGAAAGCACCAGCAGCCTGACACTATAGATTCCCTGTCACAATAATCACTACCATGCCATTAGGTAGCAGGCCCTGTGAACCCAGCTGTCTTTTTAGTGGTGGCAGCTCCAGATCTTGCTGTGGGAAACCCATTCTCTCTCTCACTCCCCCCATGCTGATGCCATTGCAAGGCAACATCCCCCAATTAAAATCACTCCCCTTGTGCATTACATATGATGCTTCTGTCTAAGTAACACCCTCAGTAGAAGCAGGCTGAGCTTTCTGAGGAGACTGAAAAATCAGCCACATGTTTTGCTTGTAATGACTTGCTTTCCTCGGCCTCTGTTGTACACAGCATTTCTGGGAGCTTTTTAGACTAGGAAATGCTTACACTCCTGAAAATTATTTGTGGCATGCAAACAAATGAAACAGTGCAAAGAAATGTAAAAGCTCTTTGGTCTAATTTAGTGTTTCACATAGAAAAATGTTTTTTACCCCACCCATTGACACTGGAGGTCAGGTTACCTCACACAGTGCACAGAGCTCTGTGCATCTTCTAGCACCTGCCTGCAGCACAGTCAGGAAACACCTTCAGAAGCAGCTTTTGTTGAAGAACAGCATCTCAAGTCTAAGCCAATGCTGGAACACCACAGTGTGACACTCCTTATGCTGGAAAGAATGGATGCTTAACAGCAAATGTTCAGTTGTATCTAGTGGGACAGTATCAAATATATTTGTCAAACCTTTGCTTTCAGCATAAATAAATCTCACTGACTCCTGTGACTTCTACAGAGCCCAAAAATAGCCTAAGAGAAGGTGGTGACAAAGCAACACCTTTTACAGCATTTGTTCCTAAATCACATCCAAAAATGAGAATAATAGTTCCTTTATGCAAGGTTTATGATTTGACTTTTAACATCTCCTTTGTACACCTCTGAACCAAACAGGCTGCCTTTTTTCAAACAGAATCACAGCTCTCATTTCATCTCCCTGATGAAGCAACACCTCTGTGGAGCAGATGGGTCTCCTTTGCACAACACTGGAAAAAAAAGCGTCATTTAAACACGAGGCCTTTATTACAACTGCAAATAGAGGAATAACCAGTGTGGCTTTCTGATCCCAGCAGAGTATTTGTCTGCTTGATTCTACTCATATGCAGCTGCAGGATGAAAGTCTGAGAAAGAATAAAGAAATAAAGGATGATCTTAGAATAGCTAAAAGCTAGTATTATCCCCTCAGCTCCTGATGCTGCTTTCCTCTGATGTTAGCTAGGCAATAGTCATGGCTTGTGTGCTCATGCATAGAGACCCCTTAAAGGACATGAGCCCCTGTATTCAGCAATATTGGACAGACACACACATATCTGTTGAGAGGAACTAGTTCAGATGCAATGATCAGAGAATACTCAGCCTCTCAGGCCCCTTTATTACACCTCAGAAGTGAGCAGGCTCTAACAAGTGCATCGTACCCTGAATGCTGTAACCAGGACAAGGGCTCCTTCCATTACTGTTTGCTTCTCCTTAGGATGGGAGCTGTACTGGAGAGGAGGTTTTTGTCAGTTTGAGAGAAAATCCTAGTGCTCCTCTGTCACAGCCTGCAGCTAGGTATCCTCTACATCTACCACTGCCCCAGGTAGCTCAGATCCCACCCTCTGCCTTTATTTTCCCTAAAGATACAAATTTAATGTCTTTTCCTCCTACTATTCTTCACATTGCACATGTCTTTTCTTGTTTTATTTAAAACTAGTCAAGCTGTTATTCAGTAGCTGGGAGAAAAGAGATTTGATGAGACTCATCTATTGTTGAGCCCATGCTGACCTGGATCTTTCACACTTCTTTTTCTCTCCCCAGTGAGCTGCAGTAATAAGAGCTCAGCAGCAATAAAAGCAATCGATACAGAGATGACATGTGCAATTACCAGCCTGGGCAACTCGCAGGACTTCCAGTAAATAAATAAAAGACAAGACAAATCAGTTTTCTAAAGCCAAACCAGTCTACCAGAGGCCTTTTCTGGAGTGGAGGGGCACTGGGGTGCTGGTAGTGGTGAAATGAATCAAGCTCCAAGGAAGATGAGGAAGACTGTAATGAGGCCATGAGGAGCAGCATGAAACTGGCACAAGAGGAAGACAAGGATCCAGAGACACAAAGACCAACCCTGAGTTTGCTCTAGCAAGTTCTCTGCACTGTTATACCCCACTGACTACACTGGAAGAATCAAGAGTATTTTCAGAGGAACTAGTGTGGTGCCATAGCTGGGCTAGCATATGGGCTAAGAAAAATGCTAACACAAAATCACAGGAGTGCAGAGCAAAACACATATGTGATCTTGTATTTCTGATGGGAACTGGAGGATGACACACACTGACAGTACTTTCTCACAGGAAACTGTGATTCACAAGAGAGGTGTTCCACAGCAAAACTTTCAGCATGTTTCGGTCCCCATCTGTTGGACAAAAATGTCTCGTCTGTTGGTAAATTCAACTGCACAGCGAGCCATAGAAGAGAGCCAGCCAGGCTGAGAGCTGCCTCAACAACTGGCAGCTATTCTATCTCCAGTAAAAAGAAGTACCTTTAATCAGCTGAGATAATTTAATAAGAAAAATTAAATCAGGAAACATAGTGAGGATGGGTAAATTCATACATGGCCATAAGATATCTCTCCATGTACAGCAGTCCTCAGATGTAGTAATAACCAAACTCATCTCTGGAGCAACTCCATTGAGGTTACTTCATATCCTAATTGAATATAGAGATTTCAGGAGACTGAAGCAGATGGTCAGTGAATCAGGGACAGCTGGGAACATGCTGTCAAGCTCCTAGTGTCACTGCTGTAGGCAACACAGAATGCTACCTTCCCAGCCAAGGAGATTGCTGGTCCAGACCTCATCACTGGGAAGATGATTTTTAAAGAAGAGGAATGGGTTCCTTCCAGCAGCTAGTGACTCCTCTAGGACCCTCTGGGAACTGGAGCTGAGGTTTTCAATGTTGGCTGACAAACTGGTAGTTTTTTTAGGTCACCTGTTGCCTCTCTGCCCAAGCTGTGCTACTCCCACTGCTGGAGCTAGAATCCACCATTAGCTTGGTGTGTTTACAAACAGCCATCCTAAGGTGCACATGCTTCAGGGTGCATGAACACAGCCACTCTGCTTCTCCTCTGCATGTCAGCACCCACTCGGAATGCCTGCAGCATCACAGCTAGCAACCCATCCACTTCAACACTTCCCTGGGACAAAGACTAAATCCATTTCCTCAAGGGATGCACCAGAGTTACAGCAGCACCCCAGGTGCTCCCATCACTCTTCAGGATGTTAAATAATCCTGGAGTACCAGAAAGCTTAAAGTCCTATATTCATCATCTCACTAGTGCTGTATTTCCACCAGGTTTTAATGTAAAATACTGCTTATTAAAAGGCATTTTTAACAGCTCCCTTCCTGCACATTGCTTGAAAGAAAAATTATCCTATATCAGCATTTGCTTTGCCTGACTGGTTTCTTTAGCTTTCCTATCTCCCTCCTTTTATTTATATAGGCATTCCTTACTCCTTCACCTAATTTCCTTCCCTTCCTTTGCCCTCCCATCTCTGCCACTGCGTTTGAGAAATCTGAAGCCTCTCCTTCTCCTATCAAAACCATGCCAGAGGCAGCAAACAAGATGCCTGAGACTTCATGCAGCCCAACAGAACTCTCTTTCATGTCTCACAAAACCATTTTGCCACGTGGTCCTCTGCATCAAACAGCTCTACACAAGCCTCCTGCACCCTCAAAGGGTTCAGCCCAGGCTCTCAGCTTCCAGGACCTCCACCCTATATGTTGATTCCCCCTCACCTCACAACTTCCCTGAACTAAAATTCCACCTCCATACAAACACTGGATGCTCAGCTGTTGATAAGAAATCCCCGTGTTGTTCAGACTTGTGAAGTTCAGGCAGCAGCAACCCTAAGTGCAGACTGTTCTGCTATTATCCACTGTCAGATGCTGGGTCAGGATTCATCTAGGGCCAGAGATGAGTGGCCCCTCAGCCACTGGAGCTCTAGTATTAACCTCCAAATGTTTTTTCTTCCTGTTCATTAACATCCACATCTGATCCTGACATTTCTGCTATGAAAAATCACTGCTGTGAAAACACTGCCTGACAGGGGCAGAGCACATCTGCTCCAAAGCAATACTGCATCCAGTTGTGCAGCAACAACACTTTTCCAGCAGCAACTGCACTTACCTGCACATCTGTCCCTTTATACAGATGTGTGGCCTTAACACAGACAGCAGTGAGAGTTATTTCCCAGCACTGAAACTCACTACTCACCAGGGCTAGCTGGCAGCTTTAGAGACTGTGATCATCTCCAGGGCTTCCTGGAGACCACTCAATGAACAGTTCCTCTCACCTATGCTCCCTCCCCTTTAGAAGGCACTGCTTCCCTTTGACACTGAGGCAGAAGCAGCAGGAACACTCCTGTGGGGTTTTTTTAGGAGCAAATCATGAGTGCAGCTTGCCAACTTAGGCTTGGGGTATTGACAGGAAGGCTGATGAATAGTTCTGGCTTGAGTGATAAACTTGGATATCAGAGAGTAAATCTAGTGGAAAAGAAAATCTATCTGTCATTCTTGGTCACAGCTGCAGAGCTTGAATTGACAGCTGGAATTTATTTTCTTAAATTTGAGCAACTCATAGCTCTCCTGTGACCCCCTGAATCACCCCTTGGGCACCACAGGTAATGCACAAGAATGTAGGAGCCTGCAGATCTCCATCTCCCAAGTTCCCAACGAGGCAAACTGGCAAGAAGTAATCATTATATATCTATATTACAGACCCCTATATATATATATATATACACACACCCTTTCAGGCAGTTGGATGGGTGTCATTCAGGAGGCCAGAGAGGTTTCCACCCATTCACTTGAATTCTTGATTTCTTTCAATGATGTCTCAAAAATAATGCACTGGATTTTTTTTTTTTTCCCTCTTGTAGGAAATTAACATTTCCAATTAGATCCAGTGTTCATTAATCAGTGTCTATTACTGACCACAGAAGACTAATACATCTGTGCATATAAAAACACCCACTTTCTTCCCTGGAGCACTCTGATGTCCAAAAAAGTGGGCTACAGTATTTCAGGAACGTCCACGTGGCACAGCCTCGGGCATACTGCACCTGCTGAAAAGGCTGAAGAACTGCCAAACATCTTTCTTCTGCTAAAAGCATTTGCTTTAATATGTGCTAATTCCAGGAAGGGGGCTGCACTGCTCTTGTTCAGCTGTGTCTTTGCATTTACAATGAACAAAAGGATGGGGCAGCCCTCTGTGGGTGCTTCATGGGGAAATAAAATCCCAGTGAGCTTCTTATTGTAGAGGGAGAGAAAGAGAAAGGACAGATACACAGCAAGCCAAATGCAACCAGCTGAAACCCTGAGCTCACCTCTCTACAGCAAGCTTGTAAAGCATCCCTGCCCAGGCAATCTGGAAATAAAATGTAAAATAAAAAGCTTCCCCTGTAACATCTACCTTTCCTTCCAACAGTTTTGTTCTCTCTAGTTCAGAGAAATTGGATCCTGCCCTCCCTACACATCTCCGTGGGCTTAAATGGAACACAGCCTGGGCATCTGCTAGACACTAATGGTCAGATGTATTAAAGGCATTTGCATTTGGCAGCTGAAGATGCTGATGGGTTTTGAAATGTGAAATGTTTCACTGTGGGATTTTGAAATAATACATATGCACCTAATTAGAAATATTTAATTGCTGTTCTGTGATCAGTTTCACTCAACATCAATCCTGGAATTCATAGCATGAGGTAAACTGAATTTTCTAAGTTCCCTCCTTTCCCAGCATGTGCTATGCTATCTCTGTTCACATAAACAGCATAGTAAATATTAGTAAAAAATAGCACAGTCTGCCTCCAAATATGGTCTCACATATCTTAACTTTATCACCATCTAAAGATTATTGCTAGTAGGAGCCAAAATGCTATGCTTTTGGTATAAAAGTCAGTCTTCACACTACGAGAGTGAATCAGCAGAAGAAGCTGCAGCCTCCTCCCCATACTGAAGAGTAACAGCCTCCTCTCTGGAGACTTCAGTAATGAATCCCTCTTTTAACTGATCTGCAGCCAACACAGGAGCTCCAAAGGGGCCTCCTTCTCTTTTCTTCTCTAGGTGATGCAGTGCAGGAAAGAGCTTTTAAATATGCCAGTGAACATAATGAACTTAAATATGCCTTTGACAAGGGCAAAACTACAAAACTACACTTCAGTTCCAGGCAATTAATTTGTTTACACAGCTTCTTTGCTTTGTTTCTCTTCCATGACTTCCCCCACACGTACACACACTTCTTTAGGCTCTTTTCCTCTCCAAAGGGTGGGATTAGCTTTAGACCACTCACCCTCTCTCAGCACGAAGGGAAGCTCCAACTGAGCTGTTTGCAGCAAGGTGAAGAATACACCACTACAACACTGGCACAGTGACTGTGTGAAGAGCACATGAACCTGATGTAGGAAGGAAGCCAAAGTCAAAAGCACTGTCAAGGAGGAGAGCACACAGAGCAATATACACATGCTAATTATCAAGATGCATGCTGGTGTGGTGACTCATCAGGATTTCATGCAGCTGCTTCTCAGCCACATGTTTTCCTCAAGGAAAGGTAGCAGGGAAGTAGAGTAAGTTGATGTAGGCAGGTGGAAAACAAAACATGAAATCTCCCCTGCAATTTCTACAATAAGCATGAGATTCAGTGACTCTCAGAACCCCTGCTCACAGCCATTAAACCAATTTATTTTCTTTCCCTATCCCATGAAGAGAGAGAGAAAAAGCCCTGAGCTGAGGCTAACCTCTTGCTCATTGAAAGCAAAGTGTCACCATTCTGGATTCTCACAATGAACTCTGAACACACAGAATTGTATATAGATAACATCCCACTCAATCTGATCTGCTTCCCTAGTCAACTAACATAAGCATCACTTCTTTGTGGCAATTAAGAAAATTCCACCCACCCCCAGACCACTGCCTGGTCCTGCTTTGAAACTTGGAATTGACAGTCTCCCTAATGAGAGGCAACAACCTCAGCCAGGCCTCAGAAATCTCAGCTCCTGCTTTTGACCTGCCTTGGGTAGATACACGACACCTGAGCCAGGCCTGTTTCATGGGACCTGGCCCTGGAAATAGGACTTTACCCTGGAAATAAGACCTTACCCTCACCTTTTTTCCCCAATCATAATGTAAGCAAAATTTACACTATATATACATAAATACAGAGCATTCACATTCTCTTTCTCTGCCAATGCACAAACATATACTGCACACATATTAATAAATGATGCACCAAAACGCCCTTCTCTACACTGGGGTATTCCAGTGAAAAGCTGTGCATAGCCAGGGCCTTTCCTTTTTTCACCAGGCTACTTATCTGCACCTAGCACCTATGAGATGATCAGATGATTTCAGTGGTTTTTTTCCACATTATTTTTTTTAAATGACAAATTATCTAGGCTTCTACCTTTGGCCAAAGCATTGTGCTGCTGGCACAGCACAACTGACTGGTACTTGAGATGTGATGCTCGTTTTACCAGCACTGAAAGGGAAACAGCAACACCTCAAGGGGCTGTGTTTGGAATTGCACGGGTTAGGGCACAGAAATTTGGGTTTCTATCGTGCCTTTTCACCTCGAGGTATTCCAAAGCAGCTCACAAGAGAGCACATTCGTAGTCTGAAGTGCAATGCATCTGGACAATGAGAAAAAGCAGCAGCCACTATGTATTTGAAAAATAAATCTTGCTCAGTCTCAGGGGTGAAATCTGTTTTCATGAAGGTTTCAGCAGCACCTGTTTTGATATAGATTAAAGAAACAAGATTTATCTGGGTATGCCAAGTGGGACTCTATGTCATCTTTGGTTATGAAGTAATTAATATTGCAGTGAAGCATCAGCAATGAGAACTACCAAGTCTCTCACTCACTAGCTTGTTACTGTGATCAATTATATTGTCATTTTGGGAAGATCTCAGTTAAGAAAAATCATACAGAATTTCAGGTAACAGATTTCAGGAGAAAAAAAGAAGAGAAATAGGGTATTTTTTATCAGTATAGAAAACCAGTAACTGCTCTGATCCCACAGCTGCCTACAAGTTTATAAAAAAATATAGTCTGAGACTGGCCTTTGCTTGAGTGTCTAAAGAAAAGTACAACAGAAAGAAGTCTCATAAAGCCACTGAAATATCCAGATGTTTATTGTATTCTTTGATTGATGATGATGATGATGTCATATGAAAATGTGGACTCAATGACTAGAACTGTGAGGCAGTCTGTTGACATGTAGGATCTAAATCATGATGGATAATGCAAATATTCTGTACCATGCTACTGTCTATTGTTTTGTGCATATATAATAATAGAATTACACATGGAGGAGACTGCTGAAATTTAGGATTGCAGGGTTCTCAGTGTTCCTAAACTTGGTATCTACAGCTGAATAAATTCACCAAGCCCAAAGTGCACTTCCCTGTGCTTTGTAAGAGAACTCAGAAGCTGGCCTCAGTCCTGCTTCACACTAGTGCTTGGCTTCAAGACAACCAAACACAAAGACAAAATGCAGAATAAGGATAAAAGCTATCAGTTGGTGAAATTCATCTGAATTTAAGAGTTCTTATTACAAAAGTTTAACGAGCCACTAACTTTAACAGTCTCCTGACAGCTGCAGACACAACATCCATCTCTGCTGGCACTTGATAGCCATCTATAATCCTGTCACATAGATTATTTTCCTAATCTGTCACTGTGACATGGCCACACATCACACTCACCCTGGCTCTGCACTGCTCCACAGATTTCCCCTCTGCACAACATACGGGGCCTGTCTTTATTTCCACAGTCTAGCTTTCCTCTCACTGAGACCACTTCTGACCTGCCAGTGATCTATATTGTGTCAAGCTCCACTCCAATTCATGTGCAGGCATCTCTCTGCCAGTCCTTCATACTCGAGATGCTCCCAATTAAATATACATGAAGGAATCTATTGCTTTCTTTCCATTTCCAGTTACTATTCTTAACCACCCAGCTGCCTCGCGGATACTCCTGTCTTACTCCAGGTGGTTAAGGTGTATCTGCTGCCTCTCCTGTTTCCCTAGGTCACTAATGTAACATGTTAGTAGGATGAAATATGGTCTGTTTTACACAAATTCAGCTCTTAGGAACACCTGACACTCAGCTCCGTGTTCCTCACAAGCTCCTCACAAGTGCACAGACACACAGCACAGATGCCCTGTTCAACACTTTAAACCTGAGAAACTCACTTTTCTGCCAGCTAAGATTTCTCTTCACCCTCCTGTTTTTCAGTGTGTGTGTCTGCAGCCAGCCATGCTACCAACGAGGAGAGCTGCATCCTCCACAGGCAATGAGCTGCTCTGGCACTGTTAGCACAATGTCTCCCCGGAGGGTGCTCTGAAGTGCTAGCACTTCACCATCACTTACACTGCTTTTCTCTCAGGGCTTTTTCCCCATAATTCCATTTAAAGGGTGGACTATATGACAGGCAAAAAGGACAAATCCCCTTTTATACATTTGGATTTTAATAGAACTCTTTTCGGAGAATTTCCCTTTAATAGTTGTTTTCTTCTTAGAAAAGAGGCAGGGGGAAGAAAATGTTTCTTACTGCAGTCAGAGTTTCTATAACATTTTCTCCTTTTTTT
>JAOEGS010005020.1:54624-70595 GCA_025447755.1 Corythornis vintsioides | reverse complement strand
CTCCAGGCTAAAGAGCCCCAGCTCTCTCAGCCTCTCCTCAGCAGGGAGATGCTCCACTCCCTTCAGCATCTTGATAGACCTGCGCTGGACTCTCTCCAGTAAATCTCTGTCTTTACTGAACTGGACACAGTATTCCAGGTGGGGTTCACCAGTGCAGAGTAGAAGGGGAGGAGAATCTCCCTTGATACCCTAATGTAACACCACAGCCTTTACTATACTAGCTGGCTAAATTATTCCCATTGCCAGGATGAACACATCACCATCAAAAATGTATTGCTCTGAAATACATATTGCCTTGAAAAAAAATGCAACACTTCCCTCTAGCCAAGGTGACCAAGAACTCTTATGACTTTGATATCCAGCCACTCTCTAGCAGTTTTTCCATCACTACTATGTCCTGAGAAGATCAGCAATTACAACCCAGAGTAAAAAACATTCTCATCTGAGAGGCCCCAGGTTTGTGGCCTTCAGTTGCCCAGAGCAATAGCATGTGTCACACAAGGGAGGATAATGAGAGGGCTGGGGGCTGATCACATTGATCTAATGACAGCAGCCATTTACCTACACTTCATTTTGAAAGTATTTGGTGACTTCAAGCAAAAAAGCAATAAGTTTTATGACTATTACAGATAATATCCATAATATCCTCACAGAGAGGGCTATTGTCTTCTCATACAGATTTTAAATTGTGCTTTAATGCTACATTTTTGCACCTGTATATAGTATTTGATCTTTAATGCCCTGCTGTTTCCTCATTCTTGAAGAGGACCTACACAAGCTAAGAGGACAAATCTAATTTTCTTGCTTTTGAAATGAATCTGTCATTATATTAAAGGGTAATGCATCACATCACCATGAAATGCTAAGGTAGACCAGTGACTAGTGCTACACAAACACCTATCTAGACGTAGAAAAGAGACTTGCTAGAGCAGTCAGTGAATCATATGGTATTTAATGGGTACTAAGAAGTTGTAGAGAGGAGTTAAATTAATAAAGCTTAAGAAACAGATAAAAATGGGCCATGTCCTCTTAACCTCATCTCCTACTCACACTGAGAAACTTTGATTAAAATTGATAAAGATTTCCTTCATACATATTTTGAGAGTATATTAATCTCTATCTCTGCAAGTAGTCAACCTCAATATTTTAGTTTCAGTCTCTACTGCTTTATTGTGAATTGCCAGCTCTAGTCCCAATACAGCATTTAATTACTAAATAATTTATCTGTGAGACAACACAGGGAAGAGTTCTTTTTTGGGCACACCTTCCAGGGTGCCCAAGGCATACAAATCTACAGAAATCTCAGTTCTATGCTCCCTAAAGGGGGGGGGGGGAAATAAAAACTCTCTCAAATAATCTGGAAAAAATGAATCCCAGTCTATCTTTTTTCTCCCCTGTGCTATAAATGCAAACTATTGATTTACCCCTAGCTCTTTCATGCCTTTCACACACTTCAATAATACAGAGGATTTGTTCTTCATCCTTTCATCTCCAGGCCTGGAATACCTCTTAAACCCTAAGTTAAGGGTCCCTCATTCTTCCTCAGACTGCAGCATTTGCATCCCACAGAGCTGGACAGGTGACGTCTAGAGAGGCAAGCACATAATCACCTACCTCCTGACTGTTTGGAAGGTGAGGAAGACAGACAAAATTTTTATAAACCTTGTTTTTTCAGACTTTTGATCATTTGTGTTTGGTCTCTTAGAAGCATCCCTCTGAATGTGATATAACAACAGTGGTAAAATATAGATGGAATATAATTTCCAATGCCTGCAGAAGTTGAACTGGCATCACTGAATCAAGTACTACATCAATCAAGACGCTTGATTTTAGCATGCTTCCTTACTGCAGATGTATTGGCATGATTCTTTTTATTACAAGGGCAAAGGCTCAAGAATTATAAAAACAATATAACTTGCTTTTACTTCTCCAGAAACATTTGCAGCATATATTTTTTTGTATTCATGTTTATTTCTTACTTCTTTTTCCATGCTGACTTTGTATGCAAAAAGGAATAATCCCAATATTTTCTCCTTCAGATCTTCTCCCATGACAAACATCTTCAACAAGACCCATTAGAAGTGAGTTATGAAATGATGGGCAGGGTCAGTAGCATTTAATCAGACAGCACAATGACTGGACATCCCTAATTATGTGTGTATACCACTTAAGGTTGGTCATTTATTAGACTTTCCAGAAAGTACTGCAATACAAATCCAAACAAATATATTTCTGTTTTAAAATATAACCTTTCCAACATTTGGAAATAAAAATCTTGCTCCCAGGCACACTACCCTCTTACTGCAGCTCCAATTTTTCATTTGCTTTTCCTTCTCGTTCTTAGTACCTTCATTTGCATCCAGTGTGACATGACAGAGTAGTATATAGCAATTAGAATTAGTCATTTGTTTGCTCAGCACTGGCCCAAGGGGACCCTGATGTATAGGGAGGGGTGGGGGGTTTATTTTTCCTGCCACTACTATACAAATAAACCAGTGAACACCAGGCTATGTGTCAATACTGCTGAAGCATAGTCATCTTAATAGCATGTATTTTTCCCACATTGACACAAACTCCACATATTAACCTATTGAAATCTGAAAATAAAAACAGAAGTGTTCACTAACTCTGTCTCTTTCTGCAGCATAAATTATCCAGATCTAAAAGGAATGACTGATGAGCTTAAAAAAGCTATATACTCTATATATATATTATCTAAGGAGTGTGTTTGAAAGATGCTTATAGTAAGAAAGGAGATAAACTTCCACAGTGGCAGCAAAAAGGAACAGCTAGGAATCATGAGAGGAAACTGGAAGAAAAAAAATAAACAACATAACAGCAGAATACCAAGGAGGATAAAAAAAAAATAATAATTATAAGCTCTCCTTATGCTATTTTTTTTCCCTTCTTTCCCCTCCTAGTTCTGAAGCAGGTCTTCACATAACCTCCTTTTCACTTCAAAGCCATAATATCAAACTTTCTGCACATCTTCCTAGTGGGGACATGGGAAAGCTGTCTTGCTGAAGTGCCTATGGCCCTGAAAAGCCAGGTTTCACTGCTGTTCTGTTCCTGCTGGCCAGGGAAAAGCCAGGTTTCACTGCTGTTCTGTTCCTGCTGGCCAGGGAAAAGCCAGGTTTCACTGCTGTTCTGTTCCTGCTGGCCAGTGTACATTGTTTTATAGCTACTGAAATGTTTACACAGCGCCTGTAACCACGACATCCCAGCGCTGCTCAGATCTCTGCTCTAAGTTCTTTTTCAAGTGTCAGTTCAAAGAACATCAGCACCAATATTTATTTCTTTCCCTCCCCAACATGTCTGGAACTTTTTGCTTGGGGGCTTTTGTTTGACTCTGGGTTTGGTTTCACTGATTTTCTTCCCCCTGCTGCTGATGTCTGCCAGAGGCATCGCCATGGTGACTAAAAGACCTCCTGAGAGGATAACAAACCCATGAAGTTTTCCTTCAGAGCAGTCTCCAGCTGTTGCAAACTTTCCCCATTTATCTCTTCCCAGTCTCAATTAGAGCCATTGCATTTGGAACTGATTTCCCCCTCCCTCCTACTTCCAAGGCTTTGGTCCACTTGTCAATTGGCATCCTTGCTTCATTACTTGCTGACAGCTCACAATGCAACTCCCTTCCCCTGGTAAATTACTCCTAATCAATTCCTTCTGTAACATTATCTCCTCATCTCTTCACCACACAGACACAGACCCTGGCACACGGGGAAGGGTCTAGGTGAGGTGGCTGCCTCCCTGAGAAACCCCAGTGGATAAGGAGTTTGGTGCACGGGGTGTTTTCCCGGCTTTGTTGCTGGTTTGTTCTGGGATGCAGGGCAAGCTCCAGTCTCACTCTCCCCTTCTCCCAAGTGGAGAACAGAAATATTTCTCTGCCTATACAGGGTGGTTTGAGAGGTGTTGAGGGAAGGAAGTTTTATTAGTCAGGATGCAAACTCTTCTGACAAGGAAGAAAAGAAGCAAGCAGGATTAATAAAGACTGCAATGTATTATGACTGAATGTTTACCCACAATAAGCTCTCTAATGGCCATTTGTTGGATTTTCAATCACTTGACCTATCAGACAATGCTTCTGCTTAAATTACAACTCCTCATCCTCCTTCCTTAGACCAGTAAGCTGGAAATTGATGTCCAGGTGAAGACAAGTGACAAATAAGTTCCTCAGGGACCTGTTCTGGGTCCACTGCATCGAGTGTGGCCAGCAGATTGAGAGAGGAGATTCTCCCCTTTTACTCTGCTCTGGTGAGACCCCACCTCAAATACTGTCCAGTTCTGGTGTCCCCACGATAAGAGGGTCATCAATGAACCCCTGTTATGAGGACAGGCTGAGGGAGCTGGGGTTGTTCAGCCTGGAGAAGAGAATGCTCTGGGGGGACCTGCCTTTCAATACCTGAAGGGATCCTATAGCAATGCTGGAGAGGAACTCTTCACAAGAGTGTCCAATGATGGAATGAGCAGAAATGGTTTTAAACTGAAGGAAAATGGGTTTAGATTGGATCTTAGGATTCTTCAGTAGGAGGGTGATGAGACTCTGGAATAGACTGCTCACAGGGGCTGTGGATGCCCCATCCTTAGAGGTGTTCAAGGCCAGGCTGGATAAGGCCTTGAGCAACCTGGTCTAGTTGAGAGGCTCCCTGACCATGGTGAGGAGGTTGGATGAGATGATCTCTAGTTTCTTCCAGCCTAAGCCATTCTGCCAGGAAGACAGCTGTCCATTCTGCACTGAGAGACAAAAAGAGCCTTCACAACCTGATGCACCATCTAGTGAATTTAATCACAAGTGAACCAGGCTGTCTACTCCAGTGAAGGTGGAAAAGACTGAAGTAATCATGAAATGTGACTTGTGCCAACCAAGACTATTGGACCTTGGTCTTCTGACAGATGGATGTTGCTGCATCCTGGTATTTCAGTATTTCTTAATGCTGCCTTTACTGCATTCCACACTATTCCCCACACATCAGTCTAGAAGGAATGTGCTTTAAGGATTTGATGTATATATTTCTACATAAACATTTCCTTTGGTTTGATGCTGTTGATTCTCATGTTGCCAATAAGTAATTATAATTAGCTGTGAAAACACCAGTTTTTAATTGTTTGTCAGTGTGCCAAAACACATTGAAAGTACCATCAAATATGGATACAACAGAGCCATCAACTGAGTGCTGCTAAAGAATGCAGAGCACACAAGGGCACATAACTGAGATTTGAGAGATCTCTCTTTACTAGCACATTTAGAACTGATGAGATGCTCTCAGCTGACACTGCTCTGAATAAGGACATCTGCTTGCTGACTTATTACAGGGAGAAGCCACCAAGGTTTTAACTGCACTGCCTCAAAAACTGCTGCTCCTGAGTCATGAACTTCTCAGGCTGAGAACTAAGTTCACCTCTGCTTTCATAACTGGTCCTCCAGGTGAGGTTGCCAAGAAGATGAGCAATCAGAGTCATGAGTGATAATGGGAGCTGCCAAATGGATCCCAGATGAACCAGCTTCTGCCTCAGTTCTGCACAGACACAGCACTAAGCTTTAAGGGCTCATGTCTTGCAGCATCCTGAATATCTGTAGGGAAGCATTTTCCTCCCTGTGCTACACAGCACAGGACTGTGGATTCTAATCAGAATTAGAAATGTTATTCTGTATTATTTTTCTACATGGAAAAAAAGAACAAACCCTACCACCTTACCTTAGTAAAAAACCTCTCTAGCCACTTCATCACATTAACTGAAACAACAAGCTGCATTTTTTTATTATTATTATTATTTATTTTGAAGTACTTCGTAGCTTTAGGGGGGTATGTATGTTTGTGGGTACCAGCAAGCACGTGACAAGTGAAAACAGACTAAATGCATCAAAGTTATAGATGGGAGAAATCACATGACTTGTACTAACATCCCTGGAGACACAAGCCTTTCTAGCCAGTAAGTGATGTCTTATTTGAAACTACAGGAAAAAAAAGAAATAACACATTCTTTTTCAAATCTCTGCTGGCACATAGAGAAGTGGCCTAAAACTACTCATTAAGGGCAATGAATGACCTCCAGGATTCTGTAATAACAAGCAGATTTGGAAACCAAACCTGATTATTAAGAACACTTGTATGACGCTGTCTTTATAAAATGTGTTAACAATTTCCAATCTGGAATCATAACACTGTAGAATTTAAATACATTTTTCTTTCTTATACTTCACAGTATTTAGACAGAATAAATGCCTTCCCTAATTGACAGTCAGGGAGGACTCCAGTGGTTCACACTGCCAGAATCACTTTGGTCCAACATGATTTACCAAGCACCATGAAGTCGGTGAGAGAATAGAGAAATAATTCAGAATTCCCAGCTCCAAGACAAGGATCCACAAAGTGGCCTAGGAGTCCATAAAGACTTGAAATGGATCTGCAGAACCCCATCACTAGCAGGTGCCCTTCTCTTTAGAAACTGTACAGGGCATTTATCATCTTTCCTGATAATTTTTGACAGCAGCTCAATGGTCAGAAGTCTGAAAGCCAGTGAACCCAGTCTATACCTCACGATACATCATTTTAGGACCATTTAAGGCCCATGAAGTAGGGCCTTATGCTAATATCAGAGACTGACAGCTTCTGATGGAAAAGCATCAGCAATAATAGAAGTGACCAACCCGTTCTCATGGAAGGAATTCCACAGAAGAGCCCCTACAACAAATAGTTGAGTGACAAGTACTGAAAACATGCCAAATTTAATCAAGCCTTGGTAAGTCTTATCCCTCCAAACACATGCAACAGGACTCCTGCTGCTCTTTAGCCTCACAGAAGCAGTTATATATCAACAGGGAGGGGAAAAAAAGAGAAAACCAAACCTACCCTGACCTACCAGTGGCACAAGAAATGTGAACAAATGTGATACAACACTTCAATGTTTACAAGATCTTTGGTTAAAACCAGCTAACAGACTCGCTTTACTTTAAGTTTACAGGATAAATCAGAAGAGAAAAAACCAAAATGAAACCAAAACCCATGAAATTTGACCTTTAAGATGCAGCAGGTACCACCTGGACTGCAATAACCACCAGCAGCCCCCCAGCCTCTGCTCCCTGCTGCTCAGACTGGGAGGTCTGTGGTGCTTTTCCACTGAGGCACTGCATCTTTCCACAGCTATCTGTGTTACAGTATCCTGCAACTACAGACTCCACATGAGAATTAGCAGGAGCACAAAGCTATGGAACAATTGAAAAAAATACAGTCAAAACCCCTGCTGCTCAAGAGAAAAAAGGGTGCATACAAAAATGCACTGAGCTGGAAAGGATGCTGCAGAGCCCTGCAGCAGAATGGTCTGGAACAGCTAATTAGTTATTGCTGAACAGAGATTTATTTTAACTCAAAGGTTTCCTTTTCAATTCATTTGTTGAGTTTTTCACTACAGAACAGCTAAAATTGCTTCCCAATCACAACAGAAGATTAATTTGTGTGATGTCTGCAAGAGACATAAAATTCAAACTCCTATACTATAACCCAAGTTACACTACTGTATAACTATATATTACTAATAATAACATGTTCAACCATTTGAAGACATTACACTCCAACAGATATTTAGAAAATATGCCAGGTGGGGAGAAAAAAATATTTGTTTTTATGGAAGCTTTATCTGACCACATGAATCTTTGTAATCTTCTCTCTAGTTTTCAGACAGGACTAGGGACAATATGGTGAAAGGTTTTTTTTGCCTGAGAAGGCTTGAGCTTAGAGTTTTTTGTTTCTCCTGAAGCAACATATAGAAACCTGTGAAATGCTGTAGAACATTTATGTTTAGGTTGAGGGAAAATGCAGGCAGTGCATTTCTTCTACTCATTTCATTCTGGTGAGACCTTCAGAAGTAGAAGCATCCTTTGGAACTCACACTGGGATTCTTTGTTGGGAATGTCACCAAAAGTAAAAATAGAAATCTTGCAAGAGGGACAGATCCACTGAGATAAAGTTGACAATTTTCATTAAATATGTAAAACTTTATTATTACTGAAACACAGCTAATCAATAAGACTGCTAAATATGAACCTTAAAAATAAGTATTCCTAAAGCACATTCACTTCAGCTCACTGCAAATGTCACTGCAGCATCATCTGGGACTTTAAACAAAGATTTGCTTGTTACTGAAAACAATGCAACATGGCACTAACAGATTTACCACAGACAGACAAAGCAAATGATCAAATAAATGTAGTTCTGAGCCATCTGGGATCCTTCCCTCCTGACCCAAGCCAGTGCTACTGCTCATAATGAACATGGAAGATCTGCAGATCTTCCAGAGAACTTCAGTGCAGTAAGAAGAGGCACTGAGTCTCAGCTGAGACTCCTTGAGGCCAATCAGAAGGGTAAGCATCTCTCAATCTTCACCTTCCTTGGATGTTCTGCATTTCCAACATGTAAACTGAAATTCGCTGCTTTTTCCACCCCTTAAAATTCCAGATATGCAAGTCATGAAAGGATCTAATCTACAGTCTTTGTTTGATCCAAAACCTATTGACATCATAGGCTTTGAAACAGGACCTTTAATGTTTGGAAGGGATTTCAAATAAGCCTGTAATTTAATTTATGTCTCTTTATGGTGTTAGTCTTCACGATGGAGTTATTTAAGGTATAATGAGACAAAGATTTGAAAAACTCTGATGAAGACCATATTGATGCAGAGAAGGGCTCAAAGAATCTTTTTGAGTTTATTATCTGTAACTGCTAGTATTCCTTTCACCTTTATTTAAGTAGCATCTGCTAATAGAAGATTTTAGCCAGAGGGATACAGCTGCTCAGGATATCCTCTGTGTTCAGCTCTCATTTAATTGTGTATTATCAACCATTCCCTGGAGAACACATTTAATAGATGATGAACCTGTTTCATGAACAAACCTTCTCAAGAGCATTATGAGATTTGAAAGTCCTGACAGAGAGCAATGATCTGTGTAACTTCATGTTCCCTGGGGAGCACCACTGCTCTGTTCAAGCTCTCAAATCAGTGGGAAAAACTCTAATTCTAAAAATAGACAAATAAAAACAGCGAGTACTCATTGTTGGGCTGGGAAAAAAAAAAGATACAATTGCTAGCTCACTACTAAATATTCTAGTTTCTCATAGAGATTAAAACATGCCTCTCCAGTCAGGCCATTTTCTGTTTACTCCCTTTTAGCTTCCAATCCTCTGGTGTCTGTCTCTCTGCCTGACAATTAACTGAAGAGAGGTAAATGTTGCATTTGATGGTCAGTTGTGAGCTGCTGTCATATATAGCTGTCTATTATCAGAGGAGACTGAAACAACACTGAAGGGCAGAGCAAGTCCCTAGCACAGTAGCTTGACAGGAGGCAGCACACAAGAGACAGAACTGAGGGGATTATGAAGACACAGACAATCTTTTCATGCTGTGTTTACATGATGCTCATATCCACAACATCCTCACACACTGATAAATAAATAAAACACACAGACAGCTAAATTGATGGCAAAGGACCTGGAGAAAAGGACTGCCACACAGCCTGTCTGGGTGCACAGCAGCATCCTGGACTACACAAGTTTTCAAACACACTCCCATGTTTCTTCAGATCATGACAAAAACTCAGGTATTTTAAAGAAACCTCATCGATAAAACATTTAGAGGGGAAAAAATGTGTACAAAACAAATATCATGACCCTTTTATGTGTATGTTTTGGTAAATGCTGCTTTTAGATTAAGTCTTTGTGCCTTAAGCTTACACTAAGGTCAGCAATACACATTGCATTTACCTGACAAATTGCAGAGCAAAGGAGAAGCTGTGTAATGAAACCAGACAGAAAGCTTGAGGAATTCGTTTCAGAACAAGAAAAGCAGAAGGGGAAAATGCCCACAGCAGTCCAGGGAAGAACTCATTACAGCCAAACAGCACCAAGAGTTCCCAGTACTCTCGTTGCAATCAGGAATAATAAAATATAAATAAATGTAAGCTATAAATAAATGTAAGCTTTCCCATTTCACTATGCTAAGTTCCAGAAGAGCTGGGCATTCCAAAGGTACCGCTTTTGGCTTTCTGCATTTCTTCATTTCTTTCCACTTTGACCGAACAATACAGATGCAAACAACACAAACTGATGAAAAACAAAACAAAACAGGCTTGGAGACACAAAAGGAACTACTGGTGCAGTCAAACGTGTAAATGGCAATAGAGTTGCTCATGAGATTTATGTTTATCTTGTTCTAATAAAGTGGATAGCACCCTCTTTTAACATATTGCTTTTTATCTATATATTCTTATCCTAGTAGGAGAATCTAGAATCACTCACAAAATCATTAACACTGACATTTAGACAACACAAGCCATTTCAATTCAATTAAACAAAGTGTGTGTTAACCTTCAGCAAAAGAAGTAGCCGTTCATTTTTATAGGCTGCTGTAAACAGTTTTCTGGGCTTCAAAGCCAAGATCAATAAAGCTTCTGCAAACAATAATAATCTCACACACTCCATCGACAGCTGCTCAGGAAATATGGTCTGATTCGAAAGGTCCCAGTGACTGGGCACTTCCCCAGTCCATTCCTCTCGCTCTCTGACATCAGAGTGCAAGTGCCAGGACCTCAGGGATCCCTTTGCAGCAGCAGCTACAAGGAGCTGCCCCCTCCTCTAGCAAGAAAGACTACCTATTGTAAGGAATCTCTGGGGAAAAAAAGTGAATTCATGTATTGAGCCACTACCTGAACATTATGTGTGGATGTTGAACTACTACTGCAAGGAATTTTCCTTCCTGTGGGAAAGGGAAGGTTCTCCCCAGCTGTGACCTTGATGGCATTTGTTTGTAAAATGGTAGAGAGATGTTCCGACTCTGGCTGCTGTGGCACCCCAGCCAATCACCCCAGGGGGTGGCTGGCTTCTTGTCCAATTGCCTGGAAGTTAAAAGGGTATAAAAAGAGCTGTAAATTAATAACTAAAGGCTTCTTGGCACCTTGGTGAAGAAAACAGTCTGCCTGGCTCTCTCTCCTCCTCAGGCAACTGGCAGATAAACGACACTGATGAGGCACAAATCGTGTAGCCTAAAGTTACAAGACACTTCCACAAAGGACAGAGACAGATGATATGTGAAGCCTGCCTCTTTGCCCTTAAAATCAGTGTTATTAGTTTAACTCTACAGCACAATCCAGTGTCCAGCTCTGTCCACAAGCCCCTTGCTTCATTTCCTATAATCTCCCTAATGAAAAGTAACAGAGAGCAATTCAGCAGCTTCTGAATCCCATAGTCCTGCTAAGGCTGCCAATGCAAAGATCTGCTCTATGTTCATATCTACTCCAGTAATCATTTTACTACCTCCTGCATCCCAGCATCTATTCCACTGCCTATTTAAGGGGTGTGTGTGGTAAGAACTCACCACATAACTGTGCAATAGCTCTGATCAGGTCTCATTCAGGTCAGGGGATTAGGCTGCTTGAGAGCTACTGGAAAGTCTAATCCCTGAACAGAAGCTTAAGGCTGAAGTTTGTATGGTCAGTTGTGGGGGATTTGGAGGGCTTCTGTAATTCCACAATGACGGATTCAGATAATGCTTCAAAAGAAACAAACAAAACCAAACAACACAACAAAAAACACCAGAAAGAAAAAAGGCATTTTCCCTGTAAAACACTTCCCCACAGCATCAAAGTACTGCAAGAAGGAAGGGATCAGCTTTATTTCCATCAGACACTAATAATGTCACTACATAAATGCCATTGTGCTCAGGGTATCATGCATAGTCATCTATGTGTTGAGATCAAGGACAGTTTAATCACAATGATCAGCTGTATCAAAGAAACTTACAGGACACATATTCCTGTGGAAGGAAAATATTCCTGCAGGTGAGGATCTTTCAAAGTTAGTGTTGCTGTCATTATAGAGTACCACCACTAAGTGCAAAGTCACTCTGTTTCCATGCTGGTTCAAATTGGAACAGGACTGGACCTTCTGAGGGTGTTGAGTGAGTAGGTCCTTGCCACCACTTTGGCAAATAAGCAGTCCCAATATGCACCACACAGCAAGCCTGCTAGATGCACAGATTATTCTGCTGACTACAGTTTACAGATAAAATGGGTCTGGTGCTTGCTGCATGCCCTGGTTTGTATTTACTCCATTTCATCACTACAGTCCTAACAAATTCATTTTTGATTCATGGAAATTTCATCCAGAGTCCAAAATAACCCAGCATTTAGTAAAAGGGGAGAAAAAATAAGATCTGAGCGGTAAGCCTGTTGGGATATATATCCATTTGGGTTGATCTCAAAATACCTTGATAGATAAGAGCAACCAGATCATGAGCTACAGCAAAGCAATTCATTTAGACTTCTTAGAAACAGTAAATATTTCTCCTTCCTTTCCCTGCAGCAAACCAGTGCCAGGTTTACAATTTGCCATTTCCAATGCAGTCTGTAAGGAACACAAAGCACTCCAGACATCAGCACTGCTGGAAATGGGTGCTCCTCTGCCCAGCTGGCAGTGTTATTTCTGCTTTCAAGGGCATCCAGGAACATCAGCCACATTCAGTCAGAAAGTAATTGTGTTCAAGCTAGTAAACACCATTTGGATCACCTCATAAAAGGCTGCAACGTGCTGTAGTGGGTTTGTAAGCCTGCCTGGTTCTGTCTGCTCCTCTTCTCAGCCCTCAGCTTATGAATGAAGGCAGCCTCTGGCTGTGAATGCATCTTCTGACACAAACAATGGACACACAAGTTTGGCAGCAGTGTGAGGAGCACTGATGGGATTTTAGAGTGAATAGGGAGCAGGTGAGGGTTGAACAAAGCATCTGAGTCACCTTGCAGAGGACTCACCTACTGCTGAACACAGCTCACCAGTACAAGTGTACACATGGAAAGAAACTAATTAAATTTACTTCTTCCAATGGCAGCACCTCACCATATAACTCCAACTCTAGAGGTTAAAGATTTTCTCAGACAAGGCAGGTGGTTCTCCTTTATCACACCTCCCTAAATGAGGGAAAGCTGTTGGGGGGAAAGGCCATGCTCTCACCACTAAAGATGCTTAATTTCACCATTAATTAGAGAGCTCATCTAACTGTCACTCTAATGTTTCTGATATTAGTCCTGGACAAGCGATGGTAAGAGGCACGTTTCTGCTATAGTATATTATCTAAGAAAGCAAAGAAATATTAGATAGCTATTCTATTAATTTATTCTGCCTTCCCTCCATTCTTATCTTCCTCCAAACCTACAGTCTGTCATTTAATCAGCTGAGAATTGGAACACTAAGTCAACACTTCAACTCCTAGCAGTGCACTTTAAGGAAGCATATCTTCTCTCATATAATCCACATACATAAATAAGCATCATGTACCTCTGATACAGAAGCAATATTTTTATTAAAAAGTCTGAGCAGAAGCCTTTAAAACAATGCAGGAGGTATGAAAAAAAAATAACATCATTACATCACCACTTTCCAAGAGAGCAAGGATACTGATCAGAAAGCCTTCAAGTTTTCAGCATGGAAATCTTAATCTGAAAATCCAATACCTTTCTTTCTCCCTTTCATTCCACAACCACACATGTGAGATGCTGCTGGAAAAATAAAATACAGCACCACACTTATTTGAATCACCCTCTTTTCCACTAACTAGTACAACTCTCATGACTGGAAATTAAAAGTACAGCAACCAGCTAATGGAGAGGTGTCCATCTAGTACTATGGTGCAGCCCTAGGACATCACAATTAAATGCTCCCTCCCCAAACAAGCATCAGAGGAAAATACATATATTGGCCCAAATGGTAGCACTCAGAACCAGCATAAATGTTCTGTGCTGGCCGAAGCGGAGTTAGCAGGGCCAGTCAAGTATATCACTTCTGGAAATGCCTTTTTTTCTCAGAGGGGAACAGGGTGCAGAAAAAGTGATAAACAATTGCAGTAGACATGGGAAATGAACACAGCGAAGATCTGAGGAGTGTTTAAGGAGGATAAAAAGAGCAGGGTTGGGAGGAAAGCAACAAGATCATCTACAGATAATTATTTCTACATAGAAGAGAGAGGTAAATCAGGAAGGAGTTTTAGAAACATGCAGACACACAAATCCATCTGCTTGGTTACTGTAATAAACCAAGAAAATATTTTCAGCAGCACCTGCCTGCCTTTCCCAAAGAGCTTCACGCTCTGATGCTCTGAGTTTACCAGAATACTAAACAAACAGAAAGGCCTCTAGAAAGAATTATAGTTGTAAAGGGTACACCTAAAAATACACAGAAAAATCCAGAGCACTCAGAATTCTGGCATGCTTTAAAGCCCCTTAAAAAAACAAAAACAAACCAAATGAAACAAATCACCAAAAAATATTAATTTTTAATTGTCTTCCTAACAGGATCTCCTTCAGCACAACCCCTGAGGGCTCTGTCTGTACTATGTCACAGCAAGCTCTCCCTGAAAGCAATGGGACAAACTTTCCATCACCTTCAGCAACTCTGGCTGATCATAACTGCTCAGAAAATAAGAGCTGAGAAAAAAAAAGGACAAAGGAAATTAGAATTCAGTTATTTCAGCCAGTTGTGTTATCCAACTAGCTCTTATCTCTCTGCTGCAGATTAATCAATACCTAGATGGCAAACGATTTCATCCACACTGTGACCTTACTGAATATTCCAATATGAGGAGAAATCCAGCTAGGTTCTCCTCACAGCAGTAAGACTATTTACTACAGATCCTATGAACAGTGGGAGCACAGAGCTGGAATTCACATTAAATTGCAGCAGTACATTTGGCATTAATGCCAAGTACCACACATCTCCAAGCATCTGCTTCCCATCTCCTTCAGCAGGGTGAGGGTTTTGCATTTGTGTCTTCTGCTTTTGTGCTGACACAGCTACTTACAACAAACCAGAACAATCCACTGTTTCCTTCAGTTATTTTTCAGCTGGATCTGTTCATTAATCTGGTTCACATCAGAAACTTGCACAGCAGAATCAACAGCCTCCAGGCAAAAGCAATAGCTGGCAGCAGGAGTGTTAAACCTGGCATTGCTGCTGACAAGATCTTCACACTGCCCAGTGCTAGAGGAGACACTGTGAAATACTACTTCATTAAACATTCATTACTCAACTATTTTTAAATTCCACGCAAAAAACACCACCACTCTATATTATTCTTGCATAAAAAAGTAATATGCCACATAGCAACCTCAGCAACCAACTGTTCCCAGATCACAAGCCACCAGAATTTTTTAAATAATTTACTGAATTTCTCCTCTTTTATTTTTATCATTAATAAATTTAAAAATATTCCAAATCTAGAGTTTATTATTCTGTATGCAGACTTTCTATCCTACCCACTTACTGTTGTAACTCCCTTCTCTCTATCACACTCCTTGTGTGCCAAGTTGAAAAGTTAACCAGGTTTAGCAGCCCAGTGCGTGAAGTGCCGTGGGATCACTGAACACAAAACTCACCACCCACTGGTGATGCTGCTCCTTGGAGCAGGTCAAGGGACTGAGGATCAATGCACAAAGAAGGCAACGGGGAGAAGGGGCAGAGCACTCCCATCTTCACAGCCTCGACAAGCCACATGGACAAAATGAGATGAAAAAGAACTTCCCAAGACATAAGATTGCTCGTGCCTGCCCAGGAATGGTCCTCGACTGCAAAGCCTCTTCTTCCAGCACAAAGGGAGGAGGCAGGAGGCTCTGGGCCGGGAGATGCTGATATATCAAGAGATCTAACTGTAAGAAGCAAGAAATGAGAGACTCTGTTACAGTTCAGGATTCACAGCGGATCAAATATGAGGTTTCTAGGCTATTTTTAAACATTGCTGCAACACTGTAATGTGCTAAAATGCTTACAAGCCATCATCATCAGACACACTGCCTCAGATTCTGTGATATGGAAGAACTTCCAACACACCAGTCGATGTGTCAATAACTGAGCTTCAAGTTGGTTTTTGTGTTTTGGTGTTGGGTTTTTTTTCCCATTTTTATCCTTAAATAGTATGCTGCTATTAATATATATGTAATA
>JAOEGS010005020.1:41296-53382 GCA_025447755.1 Corythornis vintsioides | reverse complement strand
TAATTAATTCCTTGAACAGAAATGTCCTATGGTTTCTCATCTCTTTTACATATTTTGATGTACTACATGGATCAGATTGTACCAGATGCTAATTTTGTTAGGAAGTGTTCACTCAAACCTTCTACATGTGTGCTCTTAAACAGGAACGGTCAGGACAATTGGGACTAATGCAGCCAGAGCTCAAATACAGGTTGCTTGCTTACTACAGGGATAAAGCTGGAAGAAGGACACAGGAGATGCAATAATGTTAAGAAATAAGGGGAATTCTTCTAATGACTATCAGGTAGATAGATAATGACTAGACAGACACTACTTCACAGAGAGAAAAAGAAGTTGTAGGTAGTTAGTAGCCGCAGACAGCATGGGTTCACTTCACAACCCTGAATTGTCTGTACAAGGTTCACAAGGCATGTTACAGGATTGGAGATCCTCAGCTAAAAGGTACTAGAAACATTTTTAAAAATAAAAATGAAAAAAAAAAAATGCATATTTGGGGATACCTGCGGTTGCATTTTCCCCCTCAGGCCCATTCTTTGCCCCCCCCCCCAAGCACATGCAAACTGACTGACTTGCAGCTGGAAGATTTCAAGAAGCATAAAACATTGCAGAGATTTCAGACTTAACACGGAAGGTGTGTTTACCAAGTGCAGGGAAGGAACAGAGTGGCATTGGTCAGCCAGGTCCCACACTCCCCGCCCCTCCTCCCTCGGTACTCTGAAGACAATGAAGTTGATAATGAAGTATCGATAAGATCTCCTATTTAGGCTAACAGGCTTATCGTGTGCTCCACCACAGACTGTGCTGTTTTAATTAGCAAGATGGATCTCCGAGTTGATACATTCTGTTGTGCTATAATTCCTGCCTTTACAGTCATTTTCTCCTGTTTTTCACACTATAATGTGCTATAAATCCTACTTAGCCTGCCTCGCTGGCCTGTTGGTGCTCAGAGTCAATCTCTCAGGCCCTGGGTTTCCATGACAACTTGCTGCCATCCCTCTGCAGATTATGCCGTGGTCCTGTGGAGATTGCTGCCATGCTGCTGGGCTCTCAAAGCTGCACTGCACTCAGCACCCTGCAGCTCCTGGGGCTTTGGGATGCCCAGCCCTGACATGCTGCAGGCACTGGGGGCTGCACCCAGGGAGCTGGGGAACCAGTTCTCTCTTCACCTCTCTTGAATGGGGAGCCCTGGAAAAACAAGGCCTGGCTGGTTTAATGCCTAAACAAGTCAGGAACGAACGACATAACCTCTCCTCCCACTCCAGCACTTCTATTCCCAATTTCTTTTTTTTTTTTTCTCAGCTCCCTTGGTCAGTCTCCAGACACATTTCACATCCTACCAGCACACAACCTTAGTTGCTCTTAATTCTCAGCCTTTGGCCTCTTGCCTCTCTCATCTCCTTTTCCCTACTATTTTATCTTGCATCCTGTTCCCTTTTTTCCTCTCCACTACTCTTTTAAATGCTCTTTTTCTTGCTTTTACTCATATTCTACAGTGTTTTCTAAATACAGCTGTGAGGATCCAGAAACCTTTACAAGGTGATCCATCAACTGCTCCTGCTCCCCCAGGTCACACCACATTCTACCAATACTTAATTAAATTTCAGTCATTGGAAAGACAAACAGGCTCCCCCCCTAAGCACACACACACCCCCATGGGTCTCCTTTTTTCCTTTGTCTTCAGTCTCATTTTGAGTTGTTAAACATTTATAACTTAGGAGCAAGTTATCAATCTGTGCACATTATTTCACAAGGAAGGAAACAAAAACAGTGTTGATTGTTCTCAGGGAGCCAAGGGAGAGGTGAACATTTGCAGGGAAAGCTGCCCATCCAGACACGCTCAGCCCAGTAGGTTCCTCCAGAGCACTGATGAGAACTTCCTAATGCAGGTGCTGGAGGAGCCAACAAGGAGAGGAGTGATGCTGGACCTTGGACTGACCAACAAAGAGGGTCTGTATAAAGATTATCCTCAACACACAGAGGCAGGAAATTAAAGGAAAAAAGAGGGAGATACTGCAGTTAACTGTGTCAGTAACATGGGAAACTACTTCTGTATAAATTTGCTGTAAGAGTTGAGAAATACCCCTGAGAAAGCACACATTTTTAATAACAGGAGCAACTTGATGATACTGGCTGGAAGAAAATGAAGATCAGGATCAGTTTTCCTGCAACAGCTTTACCCTATCTGGGATTTAGAAGCAACCCTTTCTCCTGAAATGGTATTTCTCAGAGGCTGCATACAGCATTACCCAGGGATACAGGTAAGGCAGCAGCTAGCTGGAAGTCTGTTTGGGTTGATAACAAAGCTTATGCTCTCCAGACTGTATAAAAATTGGGTAATGAGCTTGCAAGCTCTGTGCCACTGCATTTCCACGAAAGGCTCTGGTCTCCTGGCACAAGTGTGGGGAGGGGAGAGGCAGTTTCTGCAGTTTCTCCACACCCAGCTTGGTGCTCCGGGGTCACAGGAGGAGAAGCTGCTGGGACCACGTGCTGAAGTTAACAAAGACTCTTCCAGGCACCTGGGGTCAGGATGGCAGCACTGGGAAACTAAATGTTCAATTCTCTGACAGACCAGGAGTTGGGGTTTTATTTTTAAAGCCTGTTATAAAACTTTCCATAACAGAATCCACCAGTTCATCACAGCTACTCATTACCAGGTAAATGGTAAATAATTGATTTCAGTGTCCCCGCACATGTCCTGACTCAATAAACTGCTTCTCCCCAGTGAGCTACAAGATAAATACCACCCAAGTTTACAACTCCATTAGATTACATCCACTGAAGCACAGCTACTGCAGATTCTGCTCTGTGACTGAAGTCAGGGGATATCAGGAACTGCTATGGTATTAAATGGCATTAACAAAACCCAGCACACCAGCTGCACACCCCCTTCCCTCCCCTAAAAGCAAACCCACATTTTTTACTCTTTTTTTTTCAACATTATCAGAGATGGAGATGCTATCTAAGCTCCCCTTTCCACAGATGCCCCTCAAATCCCAAATTCACACAGCTCATTTTCTTTGGTTTCCAGCCCAGCACACCTTCTTGGGGTACCCCACCACCCAGTTTCTCCCACAGTTTTAATGTTATTTTTAAACATCTCTTTTCTTCCTTATCCCATCCAACAGCACTGGCCATACCTGTGCCTGTGCACTCCACTTCCACTCATTACCCCTCTTGAGAGCACTGATTGCTCTCATCCAATAGTGGTTTGGTACCCACAAAGGACAGGCTCGGCCATTTGAAATCCCCATTTAAACTCCCTGCTGAGCTTGCAGGCTTTCAGAGCCAAGGATGCACTGAAACTTAGATGGACACTGTGCTGCCAGTGACTGACTGATTTGTGCCAGTGCCTTGCACCAGGGGAACACTTCAGATGAACAGTCTGCAACGATCTTACACCAGGCTGTGTAACGAGACGTGCCAAGGCAGAGGATTAATGGTCCCCCTCTCCACCCTACACACAGATGGAAATAGCTGCACAAGGCAGTTTCACTAGTTAAGTCATGCAGCTGCTGACTCAGGAGCTCATTTGTGCAAGGAACCACTATCATTTAAAAAAATCCATATTATCCTGGAGGTGAGAGCACCTCTTATATTCTGCAAGTTTTTTTCCTAGACCAGGAAGCATCAGGTTGGTCACAGAATCACAGTGTCAGGGGTTGGAAGGGAGCTAGAAGATCATCCAGTCCAATCCCCCTGCCAGAGCAGGGGCACCTAGACCAAGTCACCCAGGAACAGATCCAGGTGGGGCTGGAATGTCTCCAGAGCAGGAGACTCCACAACCATGCTGGAAATACACTGAAAGCAATGCTGAATTGGCCACTAAATCTGTTCTGCTTTGACCCCTTCCCCTCTCTCCAATTTTTTCTTTGTAAAAAGAGAGGGGGACCTTTCTTCTTGCACATTTTTTCTTTCTCCACCTTCAGCACCAGCCAGATGCCAGAATTCAGCATTCAATATTAAGCAACAGCATCACACCAGTGCCTTTGGAAATGAGCTTCAAAGCCCTAATTAAGCCAATACATCTCTGGCAACATCTACAACCCTTTCATGGGCACAGCAGTGAGAGTCGTGCAATCGTGAAATCCAAGCAGCAAAACAGATGGTCTTAAATAAAATAAAAACTCTGCATACAGTTTGTTTTTCAACATTGTGTGAAATCTCCAACTTAAAAATAAAACAGAGAGAAGCAACACTGAAGAAACCTTTGCCTTTGTACCCCTGTGTTTGTCTCATAAAGAGAAGCACAGATAGAAATTCAAAGGAGTTCAAGATGTTGGTCTGTGCCACAGAACTGGGATGCTATTTAATAGAAGTGGAAAACCTCTCAGAGCACAGCGATGGTGGTTTTCATGATTACATTCCATTTTCAGTGGCAGGTAACAAGGAGGGAGCACCATGAGCATCTGCAGGGCTAGGTCACAGCCCCAGCTGGAATCACACTAGCAAAGCTGGACCTAGCAGCAGCCAGGCTGCTTGATGTCCAGACTGCAGCAAGCTCCTACAGTTTAAGGAGCCCATGCATGGGGATCACAGGGAGAAGGAAAATGCCACAGAGAGCTCACAGGCATTAGTAAATCATCCACCTCATGATAAAGCTTCCAAGCAAATGTAATCAGCACATCATTACTAAATTCCACTGATTTGGAAAATAAAACAATTAGAGCCAAAGCCAACACCTGTGACATCTTAAATTTGTGATGCTGCAAACCACGGGAGTGTAACTTCACAGTCAGCATGCTGAAACACTCCAACTTTTATTCAAGCACTGCAGGAAAAGCCTCTCAAATCTGTGCACAGGCACCCAGTGCACTGTGCACCTGCACTGCTGCTGTGGCACTTGTCACACCCGTGTGAACACACACGTACAAACTCTGAAGTCTCATTAGTGACTCTGAAGTCTGATTAGTGTGTGATCTGCTTTCAGACCAATCCCTGCAGAGTTCACTATACATTACTGCTAACATTCATCAAGGAGTAAGATTCTGACTGACTTTACACCGAAGTAATTTTATGAGGCAACTCTGATGTTAAATGGTACTGTTAAAATATCAACTTTATTTCTATCCTCCTCCCTGTTCTTTTATCCCAGTACTGGATTATAATAATATTATTTATATTCATTAGTAATATATTTATAATAATATTATCCCTGTTCTTTTAAACCAAACTACTACTGTTCCCAGTTCATCAGCACAGAAATATTCTCTTGCCCTGAGCCTGCAGAGCAAGCACAGGTGTGGTCCTGTGTAACCAACACAGGGATCTGTGATGTCCTGGACAGAAGATGACAGTGCCAATCCTGGGCAAATGCCGAGTCCTCTTCCCCTGGACATCAGGAAGAAGTCCATTACTATGAGGGTGGTGGCCACTGGCACAGGGTGCCCAGGGAGGTGGTCGAGGTCCTGACCCTGGAGACATCCCAGGTGGGGTTGAGGAGGCTCTGAGCACCCTGCTCTAGCTGAGATGGCCCTGCTCTCAGCAGGGGTTGGAGTAGATAACCTTTGGAGGTTCCTTCCAACCCAGGGCATTCTATGATTCTGGGGTTATTCCTTCTTTTTTTTCCTTCATTTGCAACCTTGTGACCTCTGGAAATAGCTCAAAAACCAAACCAAACCAAACAGTATTAAAACCCCCAGCAGCTGTTTCAGCTCTGGCATTTCCACAGAGCTGCCCTCTGCAGATCAACTGCACCTGCTTCAAACCCCTTTGTCTGGAATTCACTAAGCAGGCGTTTCCCCCTGTAAGCTATCCATTTCTGCTTTGAGACAGCATGAACTCTCAGCTTTCAATGGCAGCAAGATGGAGACACCAGAACCCCAGAGCAGATGGCTTCAGCTGCAGGTATTGTTTTTATTTTGCCACAGAGACCCCACCACAAACACACAGAAAACAAGTTGTGCTTTTCAAGTGTGTCCTAGTGACAGCAATATAAAAATAATTTAGAACCAACCATGTAATTATGTGCATTTATTTCAACCTTCCATTACTGCAGATAACAAGATGAATAGTGAAATGTGAACTTTAACAATCCTGTAATTACAGCCACTGAACCGTATGCTACTGAAAGCATTGTGCAAAACCCAGATGCAAAAGAATCAACGAGGTATGTAAATAGAAATGAAACAGCAAAATAATCAACTGATGGAGAAGTAATGTGCAGCACTAAATAGGTTCTCAGCATCTCTTGCTGTAATGTTTAGCAAACACTTTCAGGCTCCTTTCCTCAAATTGTCACCCTTCTCACTCCCAGATATTATTCAGAAGTTATCATGGTAACTGGCCTGGCAGAAAATATCCCACAGAAAATATATGTAAGCAGAATTACAGAGATTGGGGTATCTTCATGAGCAGCAATCTTCTGCCTTCCAGGGGCTGAGCTGCAGCATTCACTGTCTCAGGAATCAGCCCACCCCTGGCTGACAGACTGCAGCCAACAAAGACATCAGACTATTGTTCAGAGCCAAGTTGTCTGGCACTGAAGTTTCATTCCTACAAAGCACAACCATCTATCTGACTGAGGTTACCTCCTAACTCTTTCTGAAGAGCAGGAGGAGGAGGAAAGGACAGGTTCTTCCCCAGAGCAGCTCTTTTGTGACACATACCTGTATCTCAAGCACTCAGAAGATATTTTAGTCCACAGCAGCAACATTCAACCTGCATTTTAACACTCCTAATGCATCTTATTCTCCACAACATGACCATGCCTGCTTACCACTCACCATTATCCCGAGCTTCCTTCCAGCTCCACACTTCATCCTCCTGCTGCTGACCAGCTTCACCTGCCCAGGCTGCCCCTTCTCTGCACCCAGGGCCAGCTACCCAGACTCCCAGCTGGAGAAAATCCCCACCCCTCGTTAGCCTTCAACAGGCTCCATCTGCATGTCCTGCTCCCAAGCTGCACAACTTCAAGGCACTTCTCAGGAGGGACAGAAAGTTTTACATAAATGAAATACAAGCAGCAGCATCTAATTAAAACATTCTCTCAACTCCCACCTAAGAATTTCTTGTTTAGAGGGGAGAGACCACTGATTGTCCTTCACCCACCAAAATTTTGTAATCTTATTCTAAAATATTATCTATAAATAACTAATTCACAAACTGTCTGTAATCCTGGAGCAGATGCAGTATTGGTTACCTCTTTTATATACTTTAATATGTATTTTATCTAGAGTTGGTGCAATAAAGCTTCACTTCTGCTGTTTTCTTTCCCCAAATACAGGAAGGGAATTGCCTTTCCACAACATCCAAGTGGCCAGACCTGTTTGTTACTTAGAGACTGAGTGTAGATGCATTGAGTGACCAGCATGGGAAGAGGCTCTGTCCCACATGGCCCTTCCCAGCCCTCCTCCTGCCTGCCTAAGCATGCAATTCCTACTTCCCCAGGAACAAAACCAACACTGAAGGAATAATCCCTTCCCAGACTTCTTGGCAAGCATCCCATTTGTTTTCTCCATGTTATTTTACATGGAGGTGGCACTGACAGTCCCATGTGGGAGAGACTTGCTTCCCTTCCAGTCAGTTTGCTCATCAGTAAAGTAGGATAAAAACAATCTTGGAGTTCAAACTGATGTCACATTATGACCAAAGGACCCCAATATGCACTTGAACCAATAAAGCCAGAGGAAGAAGATGATCAAACAACCCATTAAAAAGCCAGGGTATGAACAGTGGATTTCTTTAGTCATTATCAAGTTCCAATTTCCAAGTGTAAAAACTCTGCATATGATTCAGGACATCTATCAAACTTACCTTTTGATCACAACAGCAGCAGATCTTTGTATAAACTGCAGCTTGTTAATAATCCTAATAGCAAATATGATTTAATACTTTCTTTGTCCTGGCCAGTGGGAACACAACAGACATAGGAACCACTGAATAGCCAAGTGCTTGCAATCTAATTAACACCTTCAGTGCTGGACTAAGCTATAGTAAATTGCAAAGCATGTGTCTAAGAAGGGAGAAAAAAGGGAAAAAAACACACCAACTCGAGGAGGGAGAAAAGAAAAACATTGGATAGGGGTGGAGAGGATGGCACAGCAAGCATTTGACACATCCCTGCGAAAATCATTGCTTGGTTGGCTGGGTGAGGTGAGGTTAAGAGAAGGCAAAACCTGTTTGTGAGCTCCTGTTTAGTTCAGCAGATGAACAAGTTTGGATTAAAGGAAAAAAAGATGTCAGCACACTTCAAAAGCAGAACGTTTCACTCAGTACACTGCCCATTAGCTGGATTGCTTCAGCTGCCTCTCCTGCTCTAACATTTTACTGGCTGATTTAGCTTACAATGGTGTCAATGACTAAATTGAAGTCACTGATAAAAGCATCACAGAATCAGCTTAATCCATACAGCACAGACACTCTTGCTTAATTACACTAAGTATTGCTGTTGGGCAATTTTCTGCACAAAACCAGAAAAAAATAAAATGAGCTTTTTGTGGCTCTAACACCACAACTGTGACTAGGTGTGCAAGACTCTGGAGCTGCACTGCTAACAAATGTGTAAGACAACATTATTTATACCAAGCACACTAGAATGCTTAGCACCATATGAAAATCAAAATAAACACAGCTTTTGGGTAAGAGTCTTCTGCTTAGTCCAGGAAAGACTGATCTCCACACCCTGCAGGTGACAAATCTGTGTAAGAAGGGGGTCAGAACTGAGAGTGGAGCTCACACTTGCATCAAGCTTTACTGAAAGGTCAGATAATTCCAGTGTCTCCCTTGCATCAAGCTTTACAGGAAGGTCAGATAATTCCAGTGTCACACTTGGATCAAGCTTTACAGAAAAGTCAGATAATTCCAGTGTCACACTTGGATCAAGCTTTACAGGAAGGTCAGACAATATTAACAACACTGCCAAGAGCTACTGCAGGATCTGGCAAGATCCGTGTAACTCCAGGAGCAGGGAAAATGAAGAAAGAGCAAGACAGGGAGCTGAAATAAACATCACCAATATATGGAGTTTACCCACTCACATTTCAAAAGCCTAATTCTTTCAGCTGTTTTTTTAAAGCAGCAAAAGCCAGCAGCATGCAGATAGATATTTTGCTTTCACCCACTTAGGCTGGAGAGGCAAATTACTGGGTATCCAGTATTGGTTGTGTCTTCACTGGGGCATTCATCAGACAGCAGACATGAGTCCATCACTAGCAATCACCCTGGGTATACAGAGCACATCACTCTTGTTTATACTGAATGTAAAGAGCCTTACACTGTGTTGGCCTCTGCACCACCATCACTTTGTGAAAAGGCCTTGAAATAATTGAGAATCATGTTTCTAGGTTAAAATCAATTATTGCTCTGTATTTTTTTACTATGGATGTTATTTAATTTCATTACTGCCCTGTTTCCCAGTGACATCTATTGCCAGTGACTGCAGTGAGAAAATTACATGAGATTTATTTTCACCCTGGACTCATCAGAAGGCTGTTTCACTGACAATTAGCCAGAGCAGCGTGCCCTTCCCTTGTTTACAGAGCTTAAGATGTGTCTATATAGGGTGTCAAACACAGACACGATGGGTATCACAGATAATCCAGATGTGTGCACTATACACAGGATAGCAATAGAGCTATTTACTCCAATTGGATTAATAAATTGCCAGGCATGCATATAAAATCTGCCAGTCAGAACACAAACTGCACAGCTATTTGCATCTACTTTTAGTGTGCTCTCAGGAAAGTACTAATCACAGCTCCAAGTTTTTACATGTAATCAGAAAACACCATAAAAACACTCCTTGTGTATCTTGTGTATGGGAAACCATTTTTCAATATACTGATTATACAATTCTGCATATGAAATCTCCAGGCCCCAGTGACAATAACACAGTGCAGGATTTACTAGACAATACCACTTTCAGGACACCACATTCAACTAGGAACTCACAGCACAAGATGCAACCCCACATTTTCTCATCTAATTTTTCCTATTTTGACAAAATCTGTGCACAATTTCATCCCGCGGTGAACAGTTCTAAATTTACCTTCCCAAGCTATCTGAAATATGGAGTATATTCCTGCCTGGCTCATCCACAGTTTTTGAGACAGAAAATAGTAAAAGAGAAATAAAATAAAAATAAAATAAATAGGAAAATAAAAATGAGCATGTATGAGAAGAGAAGGGAAAAAGTAAAAGATGGTGTGAGAAGAATAAAATACAGAGGCAAAAGAAGAAAATATGACAAAGCAAATCTGCAAGGAGAAGAATTAAGAGGGAAGGAAGGAGGAAAGATAATACACGTTTACTGCAAGATGATACATAAAAGCAGACATGTGATTCCCATTAGAATCCCTCACTCTGACTGTTGACAACCCACGACAGTGCAGCACCTCAAGTATCCATTATACTTTCCAATCTGCTAAGGACTGGGTGTTGAAATGACTGATGCTGAAATATGGTATCAACATTTCCCTGCAGCCATTATCAGCACAGATAAACCTGTGCCAAGTTATCCTTATCAGAGCATGGGTAACAAACACATTGACATCATGTTATACTGAAAAATCACCCCTGTTGCAGCTCCCTCAGCAATCACAAGAGCAACAACACATGTTTAATCAAAACACCTTTGCCTCTTCATAGTTGGGTATCAAGGATGCTCTGGGAATCAGCATTAACAATTATAATTTCTCCTTGCTCACCCATGTTTGCTAAAATTCTGACCTACAGGTTTAAAGACCAGCACTCTTGCCCAGTTTCATCCTTTCTGATACTCTGGAAGTTGAGAGACAGGTTTGTGAAAATTCTGGTAATCAAGCCTTCTGAGTCCTGCAAATTACACTAAAAAGTGCCTCGTTGTTTGCTCCTAGGAGAATAAAACCCTGCTGTTGACAGCAAGAGATCTAATCTGTGACCACCATTTCCACACTGAAGGAATCATGGCTAATTATAGAGTTTTATTTGTTTGTGAACAACTCTAGGGGAACAATAAAAGGAAAATCAAGGATCATTAGCAAAAATACTTCTTGATAGTGAGCTCTATCTGTCTGTGAAATTGTCTCTGGGGAGAAATGGCAGATGCCTCACTCTATAGGTCATTTTAATGGGAAAAGACTGAAATGCTGGAGAAAGTAATGGGACTGCAACCCCATTCACTGTGCCCTTCAGAAATTCCTCCTTCCTCCTTCAGCCTCCTCCCCAAGCTACTGCAGTTCTTCTGCCCACCTTTTAACTACTTCATTATCTTTTAGTCATGAAAATCAGGATCTGCTCATCGTAGCTTTACAAGAAGGGTTCTACAAATGGTCTAAAAGCCCACCAAGGAGGATTCTCCTTCTGAATTCACAATATCCAGCACACAGGACTATGGTATAAGGCAAGTGCCATATGAAGACATTCACACCACATGTACTCACACACCACACCTGGCTTATTGGGTCTTTCTTGTCTCATGTAATACACACTAATACTCATGCAGCCTCCCATTTCTCTGTTTCAGACTCATTACCTGATATACCACTTACTGAGCTGTGCCAGTGCTGAACAGTTACCCATTTAGGGTAATTCTCACAAATGCTGCTATCGTTTTCTGTTAATGGTAAATTTGATTTACTAGTGAATCTGTGCTCTGTGGTTAACACCATGGTAGCTATCTTTATTTCTTGGACTGTGTTTTTATTAAATGATTCTAGGTCTTTGTTAATTCCTTGGTTTTATTTTTTTCTCCCATGGTTAATACAAGTAGTCCACTAGAAACCAGGATATATTTGTTTTCAACCCACTGTGTGTTCCCTGGGGCGAGCCCCATTATTTCCATGTGCTGTGCTATTGCACAATGCTGCCTGACATATTTCAAAGAAATATGATAGGTTTATTTAATATAAGGCTGTCAGAAGGGGTGGATATAGAAAAAAAAAAATCAGGAGATGAATTGCAATGAGTATCTCTTGAGGAGGTCCCTATTCTTGATCAGTTTAATTTTAACAAATTACATGTATATTCCCATTGTAAAAAGAAATAAAGTCCACTCTAAACAACACATCACTGGCTGTGTTAAAAAAAGCAGGTCTAAGGGGCTGCCCTGCCCCTAAACTGTGACAACCATTGAACATTTCTTATAAATGAGACTAGATAAAATCCAGAGG